>JAJOOO010003644.1:0-19827 GCA_029582685.1 Solanum piurae
TGTTAGAATATGAATATGTTTATACAATCCTATTAGAATAGGAATATGTTTATACAATCCTATTAGAACAGGAATATGTTTATACAATCCTATTAGAATAGGAATAGGTTTATACAATCCTATTAGAATAGGAATAGTAATAGAAATAGAAATATGAATACTAAATAGTATCCTACTTGGTAAAGGATTGTATTCTAGGGTCTATAAATATAATAATGTATACAACACAATTCAATAATATTTTTCTCATATATTTCTCACAATTAGTATGTGTGTTTTACATTTACATAAATAAATTTTGAGAACATTTATTATTATCCTAAATTAACTAGAAAGTAGTTGATTAAAGGCCTAGGTAGGCAATGAACTTATCTTGGCACTTGACAAGAATGTTATTTAAGGGGATTCTTGAAGATCCTTAGCATTAAGGGGTCGTTTGGTAGGGTGTGTGAGGATAGTGTTGAATATGGTGTATTAGTAGTGTTGGTATTAGTTATGCTTGCATTAGTTATACTGAGATTATTTCTTATTCAATGTTTAGTTTGGTGTATTAAAAATAACACACATTGCATAATTTCTAAAATAAATTAGTTGCTTAAAAAAATACCCTCCACAAATATGGTGGAAAAGATATGGAAAAGGTTATGAGGGGCAATAGTGTCTTTATTCGTACTAATACATGCACTAAAACTCCTTGCATTGCTAATACCATGTTTCACATGGATTAGTTATACATAGCATAATGATCAATGAAGTAATTGAGAACCATGAGGTCTCAGGTTCAATTCCCAGCGAAGACAAAAAAACACTTCGTGATTCTTCCCATCTGTTCTAGCCTTGGTGGACAGAGTTATCAAGCTGATTCAGACACCATGGTCATAAAAAAGAAGAAGTTATACATAGCATAATACCAAATAGATTGTTAGTTTCATAGGTTCAAAACGTGTACCAAACAAAGTATTAGTAATACATAAAGCTAATGCATTTTTTTCCCCCTAATGCATGCTACCAAATGACCTTAAAGAGTATTTGCACGATCAACTTAGAGAAGAGGCAATCCATTTACAGAAGGCCGAGTATTAGCCCCTCAGGAGTGGTCGTTGAACCATGAGTTTTCTTTTGGAGAGTGTTCATGAGTAGATGCTAGTGAAATAACTTTTTCGGTGTTCCATGCCTCTTAGAATTTCTTTCTTACTTCTGAATTTTCTTGAAATAATGACCACTTCCCAAAAAGGAAAGCAGTTTCCAACATCTTTTCATCAAAAGTACTGTTCGATACACTTTTATATCAAAGAAAATTGAAATTCTTCTGAAGTAACTTTAGACTCTTTTCTAGTTAAATACAATAAAACTTCGACTCTCATCTTAATAGCAGTGTTGAGCAATAGTAGGAGACTTAAACTAAACTTATATTCTAAGTTGCTCGGACTCGGATACGAGTGTCCTACACGGGTGCGGAGCCGCATATCCATGCCTTCATGGTCTAATTTTTAAGATTCAGGGATATGGATCTAGATAGGGATATGAATCTAGATACGGATACAGGAGTTGGGACTCAACAATTTTTTTAATCTTTAATTTTATAATTAGATAATTATAATGTTTCACATTTATAAACTCTAACTAATATGTAATATTTATCTCATTTTACAAAAAATAATATATACGTTTATCCTTAATAATAAACAATAAATGTGGCATCTAATAAAGGACTAAAGGTCAATTAAAATAGGTAATAAATTAGTCTTGGGGTCTGAGTCGTCTTCTTCATCTTTGTTCCTCTACATCGTCTTCTCTCTTCCATCTTCTTCCCCTACAAGTTTTCCATATCTTTGTTTTCCCCCAATACAATACAGCTCACAACATGCAAAGTCTAGTAGTCCACCACGACATCACCAATTCTCGGCTTCTCTGCTCCAAAATAGAAATCGTAATTGTAGAGCTCTTCAATTTTAGAAACCTGCAACACCCAACATGAACAAGAAGATTTACCAAGAAAAAACTTCAAAGGAGACAAAAGGACTAGCATAAATTACTATATAGCAGTAGAATTATTTTTCGATATACTTAAATCTTTACTTTGAGATATCAAAATTTCATTTTCTCTCCAAATTGTTGGTCAACACACTCGATATCGTTTGACCGGATCCGACATAGATTCCACACCCTTACCATGTAAATGTCGTGTCGACACGGGTGCGGCACCAAAATTGCCAAGTCTGAGCAACTTAGCTTATATTAGCTACTAAAATTATGACGAAGTATTGGGCTCTATGGAATTTAATAGTTTAGTTGCCTATGTATATTTTTGGTGCTTCTCAAACAAAGGCTATAAGGAGAGGCTAGTATTATGAACTGAGTTTTGTAGGTCCAATGATGTGGTTGTGCCTGCAAATATATAAAACAATAGAAATTTGTGACAATAGTATTATTGACATTGAAATTTTATAGGACTTTACAAGTTCAGTTTCAATTTTGTTTTTTATAGGACTTTACAAGTTGTGTTCAATTCCAATTTCCAGTTAGGGTTTTTGGAGGCTACTCAACCCTAAACCCTTGTTCATGCCTATATAAAGGGTATTATATTCTCTTTGAAGAGGTATCTTAAATATCCCATGAACTCTTGGGATATTCATAAGGAGATCAATGTTTATCAATAAAATTATGTTTAATTTTTTCTTCATATTGTATTTGTGATTCACTTCACAACAAATTATTTGTAGACATTGAAATTTTATTGGACTCTAAAAGATATATTCAATTTCATTGAGGCTCTACAAGAGTGTTCAATTCCAATTAGGATTCTTGGAGGCTACTCGATCATAAACCCTATTTCATGCCTTTATAAATGGTATTATATTCTCTTGAAAAGTCATCTCGAATATTCTGTAAACTATTGGTATTCATAAAGAGATCAAGATATGCTGAACTCTTGTTGACAACTAAATACTTCAAGAAGATACACAAAATTCTCCTTGCATGGAGTTCAAATAAATCCAAGGAAGGAAGTCCAAATCATCGTATGTTCGAGAAATACGCTACTTATAGCCCTCGAATCACAGAGAACATTTAGATAGAAGAATCAAGGGAACAAACAAATTTAACCCATATTGTTTTATCAATAAAATTATGTTTCTTCATACTTTATTTGTGGTTACAATTTATTTTTCATCACTTAAAAATTTGTTGCAAACAAGTATCATCCAATGTTGTCTGATAAAAGATCCCTACCTATATAGGAGAAACAGGGTAATCTGTAATGATCAACTTCTAATCATAATTCCAGGAGAAGATGTTGATATCTCTCCAGAGCTGCTTTAGTGACTCTTCAGTAGAAGTATCATGTCATTATTTTATAAAGTTTTATTGTTTCCTATTTTCAAAAAAAAGTTTTATTGTTTCCTGTAGAGATGTCAGAAGAGGAAGGATGTGATGCGACTTCGTCTCCTAATGTCGTACTTGCAAAATGGTATTGAAGAGCCTTGGCAGAAGATTTCATCCGTAACTGCCATATTTGTTGCAGAGGCTTCTTATGTACTTTTGGATCCTTCACATGACCATTATTCAGCAATAAGTAAATATCTGATCCGCTCTCCAAATGCAAATATGAAGGTATATCTTTAATATGGAAGATTTATAAGTTCCATTTGTCCTAATGATCAACTGTCCAGTCATATGTAGTCGTAATCTGACTGTAGTCTAACAGCGGTTTTCCTCTCTTTCCCTCTGATTTCTTGCAGGGTATTCCATTGTTCCAGACTTTTTTCTGGAGTATCTCAACTAATTTCATAACAGAGAGGTTGTGGATGCTACGTCTATTATGCTCGGGATTGAATGTGGATGACGATGCTCAAATATACATCAGAAATGCCATTTTTGAGACCCTTTTCAGTTTTTATGTTTCTCCCATTTCTGATCATGAATCGAAGGAGTTGATTGTTCAGGTAATCAAAGTCCTACACTTTGTTGTCTTTTTCTCCTCCTTTTGGAGTCTTTGTGTCTTGCTTACTTTTTGAAGTTTTCGTGGTTGCCTTTTGATGGTTAATGTCTTCCGCATTTTGGTGATTTTTTATTTAACTGACGAAGTTGATTATTCAGGTAACTGTCACATGTTTTCTTGTGAATTTTGATGTCTTTTGTTCTTCCTATAATTTGTCTATTGTTTACTTTACTGAGTTTTCTGGTGGTCTTTTACTTTTATGCTTTATGATAACGACTCTATTTTTAACTGAAACCGAACGCCTAGTTATTTTAAGTTTAGCAGCTAAAAACTACTTAATTTTTGAAAATGGTAAAGTACATTAAAAATCAGAAATTTGGAACTCAGTGAGTGTCAGGGATTACAAAGATAGAAACCTTTCTGTACAAACAAAAAGAAAAGGCTTTGCCTATATAGGATCCTACTCCTGTAGAGTTTATTAAGTCAAGCATGCAAACTTCATTTTTCCTAGCCTGTGCAGCCTCTATTTTTTCTTCGAAGCATCTTACATTTCTTTCCTTCCATATTACCCTACATACACAAGATGGCACTGTATTCCAGATCGTCCTCACTGACTTGCACATCCCCCAATGCCCCTTTCCACTCATTTTGCTGTATTTTGAGCTTTTTAAATTACTCCATAAGTGTCGACTCTTATAATTTTGCTTGTAGTCAGGGAGACAAACAAATCAAGGGACTATCAAACTGTCTTCATCGGCCTCAACACCTTTTTTTTCTCTCTTTCAAATCACCTCTACCATTGAAGACAGGATTATACAAATAGCATTTTAGCTATGATATTGTGTTGATAATCTCTGTGCCATAATTGCTGCTATCATCACCTTCATATTAATTGCGAGATCCAATAATCAAAGCAACAAACAAACTGCTGTCACATTTATTGGTTTAGTTTCTTATTAGCTGGAGTCATTCAGAATTAGAAGTTCAATTGCACTAGAGTATTGACTGCTTTATTTTCTCCGGTGGGGATTATTGATTAGAAGTAAATCTCTTCCTTTTCTCTTCTCTCGCTACTTTAGGTTGAGGTGTGTAAAATAGTTTCTTTCACTTGCATACATCAAAAACAAACTCAATACAAGTTTCAAAATGAAGCAGCTGTTTCCTCAGAAGTATCTTTGGGGAGCCTAAATTAAGCAGCTTATTAAGTTATCCTTTCATGCGGTTAGAAAAGAAGTGAGTAAAATTCCAAAATGAAAGTATTTTTATCCTCTTTTTTAGATAGTCCTGTATGCAGAACTATTAACATTTGTGTACGTCTTGTATACAGGGATTCCCAATTTACACACTATAGAAGAATTAATTTCAAAAACCCTATTGAGTGCATGTATTGGCAAGTTTGTTCCTCTTTCAAGTACTTCCTTTTTTTTTGTCAAAAAATTTGAGTACATGCAGCTCTTGTTTCACGTAGTTAGACTGTCAAAAGAATGTGGTCTTTAAATTGTTAATTAAATGCCGAACAAAATGTGGTCTTTTAGTTTGTTGGTTTAATGTGGAACCGAATTTTTGATTTTTCCCTTGATAGGATCATAGGAACTTGTTTTTACCCTCTCCATCCAAAAGATGTTTTTCTACTTGATAATGTTTCTCTTTTCTAAGAGTGATGAGCCACTCCTAAGCAAGAGCTGAATTCATTTAGATGGCTAATGTTGCAGATAGTGAGGAAGTCTGTCAGAATACCTAAGATGGCCAGGTACTTGGTTGAACAGTGTGGCTTGATCTCATGGTCATCCTGTGTTGTTTCATCTCTTTCTTGGAGTCACTGCAGAAGAAATTCATTTGTTGAGTTGACTGTTATACTGGAGGTATTTGTTCCCATTATTAAGTATAATATAAATAATTCTCAAGCTTTTTTGTCCCTTTTATTTTATTATCTCTTTGACTATTTAAGGTGTTATAGAAAATATATTTTCTTGTTTCTTAATGACCGGTGGGCTATATTATATGGATGTGAGTGAAGTCTGAGTAGCAAGATATGTCTGCATTAAACGATGGCCTATATGTTAGGATGCATGACAATGTATTCACTGTTAAAGAGTGTTTCTGGGGTATGGTAGATTGATGTCTGAGTTATCACATATATGAATATTATTCTCTTATTTGTATTATTAGGCAGTACAAAGTAAAAAATAGCAAGCATCAACCTTGATTCTCCCTGGGTATCTGCCATGTTTTATACCTTTAATCAGATTTAGGTTCTCAGTAGCATGCAGCATCACTTTCCACCATAAGTAGCACTGTACATTATACTCAATTCTGTTTCAGAAGCGCTGCTCTCATCACCATCAATAATTTAAATAATGATTCAGCCCTTCCAAACCAATAGATCTTATGGTACTTTTCCCAAATTAAAGACATTGCTCTCTAGCAGAACTGTTTACCATTTTGCATTTTGAACTGTTTTATTTCCCTGAAAGCTTTTGTGTTTACTGCTAAACAATATTCTTTAAACACAAAATACACATTTCTAATTTTAGGCCCTAAATGAAATCGTTTTGTCGAGACACACTGTTGAGTGGATGCAGAAATATGCCTTGGAGCAGCTTGTGGAACTCTCTTGCAATCTATACAAGATTCTAATTGAAGGTGTTGAAAGGCTTAAAGTAAATACTCAACTTGTTAAACTGATTCTACAAATATTGAGATCAGCATTGAGGATATCCCAAAAGAGGAAAGTTTATCAACCACATTTCACACTCTCCGTTGAGAGTTTACTTCAGTTATGTGAAGTTTTTGATGAATGCTGTGATGGAAGGCAAAGTCTTGTTGCACAGATTGGACTTGAAGCTGTACTAATGAGCACTCCTCCAGTAACTATTTTGCAAATGGTATTTCCCCATCACTCCTATAAGCTGTGTATCTGTTGATAAGAAGCTTTATGTTCTGCTGCAAGCTAAACATGGAGTGCACCTTGAAAACTTTAAAAAATGCATCTGTGCAAGACTAGATTCTTACTGCTTTTGGGGGAACTGCATGTTATTGTCTTTATTTTTATATTTGCACTTTTGCTATTGTCCTGTGGCATAAGTTGTTCATCCACTTAATGAAAAAAGTAGATTATGTATGAGTATGACCAAGAGAATCTTTCCTGTGGGAGTGTGACAGATTGCCTAAGTACCAGTCGAAAAATTGTTTTTGAATTCCAGAATAGTTCCTAAATGATCATATCTAGCTCCTTTAGTTGGCACTGAATGTGGGACTAGAACCCTTTTTGGTGTCGCTTTGTCAAGTTCACGTCCCAGTTGCAAATGATGCAAGGCCGTAGTGTTGACTTTTTACTGGTTCAATAAGTGACTTCCATCATTTATTGATGATGTAGGATTTCTCCCAGATAACATATCTACTGACTAGCTATTAATTCATGCCCGGGACTGGTGTGTGACACACTTGTTGTCGATGAAATGGCACAAATATTTCACTCATCAGCATGCAGAACGGATTGGGCCTGTTGTTGTCTTTGTATTCCATATCACAAGCTTTACTGTCTTTCACATTAGAATGATCACTGATGTTGCACTTGGCTTGACTGGTTTTGGGACTCACACTGATGTTGCTTCTCATTCTAGAGTTCTTTTTTAAAATTTAAGATGTGGTTATTTTACACTAAAATTAGGAGGGCAGTGAGTTCTGAGGTAAGTGTGACAATCTTGATTCCGGTTAACAATGAAATTCAATGTGTGATTGATGATCATTGTCTGATCATGGGTAACACTGATAATCTGAATGACTGCTTTTGGTATATTAAGCTTCATTCAAAAATATATTTTAGGACAACTTGTGCACTCTGCACTAATGACTATGTAAGCAGTAAATCATTTTCATTTTACTTCCTATGCCCCTTTCCTCATTTCTACCCCCTTTCTAGAACTTCCTTTTGTTACCTTCACCACACTGGGAAGCCTTATATCTTGAAATTAATTCATTAAGTTGATAAAATCCATGGATTGTTCTGGTTCTGTATGCTTTTCCAGGTCCTGGTTCTACCTTTTAAGCAAGTGAGATTTCTTTTCTTTTCTAGAATGTCTGATGTATTTGGATTTGGAGTTCATCCATGCCACTAACTTGAGGTTTCTAGTTGCTAGTTGATATTAAGTATTCTAATCCTTTCTCTTTTCTTTGGGTCTTTACTCCGGAAATGTGCCCCCTCTCCAACCCAAAAGAAAGAAGACAGAGAAACTGAACACACTTAAAATGAGATGGACCCAAAATAATTTTTTTGGTCAGGTGAATGAATCTGCAGTAAAGACACAGCAGTGTTGATTGCTGCCGGCTTGCTGCCATGTACAATATGTTGGCCAGTGAAGTAGAGCTTCAGTTTGGCCCGATTCAGATAATGGTGATGGGACATGCTTAAAAGAAGTTTTAAAAGTGCTCCCAAGCATGATAAATGAGCAACATTTTATTTCATAAATATTTAGTCATGTCTGAGAATTTTTTTTTTTACAGTATCATTACCTATTATCTTGGTACATTCATTCAAGATATATTCAGACCATGAGATCCTGACTTGCAATGTAATTAGTCCATGTATGCTAATGTATTCATACATTATGCCCATCAAGCTTTAGTACTACTGCTTTTCTGGAGATCACTTGCTTTGGTGTTTATGTATGATTTTCTATATTCATATCATTTGTAAAACAATTTTGTTTTTATATTTTTTCCAGGACAAGGAAAAAGTTTCCAAGTTTGTTCGGTGGGCAACTTTAACTGCTTTGCAGTCAAATATTGAAAAAGTCCATGGGCCGGAAAATTTTGATTGCGTTATGAGACTGCTATCCGATGAAGAATTAGACGATTCTCTGATATCAAAACTTGTTCGCTGGCTGGCTGCATCAGTGATTGTAGGAAAGCATTCCCTCAAATTCAGTAATTTGGACATCTGTCATTCTTCTGACAGATCTAAGCTCAATAACCTGCTCTCTCTGATGGAATGGGATGATCAAAGATGTAGCAGTATCAGCAGGACATTTGCATGTGAAGAAACATTAGCCTCATCAATCTTTTTTCTGCAACAGCTACAACGCACAAACTATACAGTGCTTCCGTCTGTCGTTTCTGCACTTTGTCTTCTTCTTTCTTCTAGTCTTTCCTCTGCAGGTACACTCGTAATATCATCAGTACTACTTTCTGCGCTTAAGACAACTTCCTTTCTTTCAAACTAATGGCTAACTTGTTTATTATGTTTCTGTCTGCTTGACAGAAACAGACATCTTAGGCGATGATGCAATTCAGTTGTCAACCCTCTTCTCCAAGATTAATTGCCCTGCTGAAGCTTATCCTACCTGGAGATGGTACATATACTACGCTGAACTCTCTGCATTACTTTCTAGCTGATGATATTTTCTTTTCTCCCCGTTTTCCGCCACCTAATAATTAACTGTTGCTTTGAATTACATAAATGGAGAGCGATAATTGGTGTTACTCTTGTTGTACAGGTCATTTTACCAGCCATGGAAAGATCAGTCTTCTGAGCTAAGTGATGCAGCAAAATTGGAAAAAAATCAGGCTTGTGAAATGCTTCTTGTTGTAATCTCAAAGTTGTTAGGAAGAAATTCATTATACTCCAACTTCCTTTCCTTTCAGGATGTAGACAAGTTGGGTGTCTTTGATTGGGAAAGACACATCCTTAAACCTCAGTAATTATTTTGTTCTTCTTATTTAATTAAATTAATTTAAACCCATAATTTTGCTACAATCCGTGGCATTTTGTTTATTCATCACTTGTCTTGGCTTATTTTGGTTCATCAATATTTAAATGGGTGTGTCTTGTATGGAGGAAACATAAAAAATGTTATTCAATTTTTTCATGTTTGGTTGGTCAAAATATTTCTTTAAGAAAATAATTTTCGTTAAATTTAGTGAAATTACTTTTCTAATGAAAATAGAATAGAATAAACAAGTTCGTAAGTGACATTTTATAATACTATTAAGCAATCTATTTCAATCTTAGGTTTCCCTATTAGTGTTCAGTTGCTTTAAAATTTGATCAGGTATAAAGTATCAGTTAGGAATGGCAAGGGTGCGGCAGTTAGGAATGACAATGGAATGGGTGAGTTCGAGGCTATGTGGGTGTGTTGCAGATTTTTTTTTTCTTCACAATTCAAGTGAAGGGCATTGTGGGTTTAATAGTGTAATTTTTTGAATTACTTAATTTGCATTCAATAATCTCTCTTGATATACTTTGTTGATTATAATTAATCATTTGACTCTAAAATAAATCTAAGATATAAAACTGAAAGGAAAAAAATACATTGAATTGTGAGTTAAACTGTTATTATTCAGTTTTCTTATACATTCATCATCCATTGCTTCAAAGAGTTAAAAATAGTAAATTATTGAATTACCGCCTCACCTCATCCCATTTTGTCATTCCTAATATTAGTCCATAGGTAAAAAATTTCTTTTACTTTTTTCCTATTATTTTTTTCGTTTATTTGAGTAGCAAACAACTAAGTTGTTCATAAATTATTATTTTTAATTGATGTTAACTAGATAATTTTAATTTTTTTAATTAAAATAAGTAATATATACATTTATGTGATAATAAATCATCACTTTAAGTTATCTGAATTGATTATGTGATAACTTGTGACTACAAAAGAAACATTATATGCATTAAAATTCACTTAAACTCTATGAGTTAAATATGAATATTTGTCTTAAGTAATTATAATTGTTAATCAACTTTATATTGTGAATGTAATTGATTTAAGATTGATCTTACTTAATTTTCTATCACATTTTGGATGTTATGATTAGTTATTTGCTTGTAATATATTATCTTATATAATTGAAAACTTTACAAAGTGTTATTATTATGTATAAAAGTAATGATTAAATTCTAGCCATTTGTTCCCAGTGCATTACTTTGGATATGATTGTAAAAACTATATTTATTAATATGAGTTTGAGTTATTTAATTCTAAGTTCTAAAATATTTCTGCTAAATAGTACTCTAAATAGTTTTTTTTTCTTTATATAAATTTTGCAGGTTTCTTTACAATCTTCAATATTTATTTAATTAAAATAAAATAAACTATTAAATTCATGATTAAATTATTTTGAGGCATCAAAATTTCTTTAAATGCTTTACTAGCCTTATTTCTTTCTAATAATGTGTGGACTTGATAAATGATAATTAATTATAAATATGTGCTCTTTTTTTTCTTTCTAAAAATAGAAACTAGTACAAGGAGCTAGATAAGTATTGTCTTTCTTTTTAGAGGGTGGGGTAATGAAAATTTGTGAAAAGAGAAGTTGTACTTTCTTACTTGAACTCATAGCTATCTCTCTTTTTTTTCTTCTTAAGAATCTAACAATAGTTTTTCATGAACAATCTGCATCTCCTAAATTGCAAAGGAGAAACATAAAATTAGCTTTTACAGTGAATTCACTAAAATATGTCTATTAAGGTCTCATTTGTTTGCATTTAATGGGGGTTTGAATCTTAATCATTAAGATTCAGCTCATCTTAATCTTAATCATTAAGATTCATTCCATTAAGTCTATTTGTTTCTTTTTTTAAAAAACCTCTTAATGGTCTTAACGAGTCTGAATGAATCAGATCTATAACAGAGTCTTAATATCTTCAGTCTCTATTAAAATAATAATCGTTCTTTCATAAATAAATTCTCTTCTTCCTTGCTTTCTCTTCTGGACAAGTTTCAAGTTTCTTCCTCCCCTTTTTCAATCAAATATCATTTTTTTCTATTGAATAAATAAGTTTTCATAATCTTTTACAAGTATTTATCTAATATTTTTAATATATACAAAATTCATGGGTGAATTGATATTTATGAAGAACTCTTCTTGTCACAATTCGTTTGTTGTCAAAACTTCTTTGGAAGAAGTTATCATTGTTTCTTGAGAAAAAATTGATTGAGAAAACAAATAAATCATCTTTTTTCTGGGGTGAGTTATAATCTTATTCTTGAAACAATTTTTTGGAAGAAGTATTCTTGGTTTGGATTATAACTTTTATTGATATAATGTTTAATTCCTAATTTTAAAAAATATTATGCACATTTAGATATTGAAAACAAACAATCTTAATGATTTAGTGTTCAGACCTAGAAACTACATCTTAATATTCAGACAAGCATTCAGATTCTAACATCTTAATCTTAATGCTAATCTTAATATTCAGATGTGCATTCAGATTCAGACCTCTTAATCTTAATGAAAACAATAAGGCCTAAAGATTATATGAATTCTAGCGTAGGATTCGCTGAATTCAATATCTTTGACTCAGATCGCGTATATATGTTATAAAATACATATAAGATATGAACAAACTATCACTTGAAGTCATTACCATTGTCCTAAAATTCGGAGCTTTCAAATCATGTATCCATTTCTAGGTAGGACACACATCAGGGCATGTTTGGACATATGATATGAAATTGAAATTTTATTTGTACATGTAATTTGAATATTTTCAGTAGTATTTTTTTTTTCATATACATGAAAAGTCTATTAGTTGTAGAAACTATCAAAATTTCTCCAATTCTTACACAATATTACTAATTGAATAAATTATAATTCATAAATAAAATATCAGAATATTCTCAGGTGTCACATTCATAAATCATAGATCTCAATGTTCCTTTTATAAATAAATATTTGCGATTACAAACTTTCAAATACACATAATTTTATATTTAAAGATCAACTAGTCAACTATAATGTAACTAGTTATTTTTTAATATAATTTTTTCACGTGGTACGAACAATCTCTTTATGCCGAATATAAGTCTTTTTTTTTTGTAAAATAAAAAATGATTGATTACTTTTCTTACAAAATATAAACTTTTGTGTTTTGACTCAAGTTTTCTATTCTAAAAAAATTCAAATCATGTTTTTAAAAGAATTTTGAATTATTTCAAATCAAGTTCCCATTTCATATGTTTAAACACTAATTTGCAATCGTGACTTCATATCGTATATCCAAACTCGAGAGACCATAACATCTACTAGGACTCCTCTAATCAGTGAACCAATTTTTACATTTCCCATCACTTTCACAAACAGCTCCTCCTAAACTAATACAATAAACTTTAGACACATCAACCAATATTTATTTCATGATTGTGTAACACAGCAAATTAAAGTCAGTCTTGTTTGACGCAGTCAATGCATGATGACACTAGTTTAATTAACACACTTCATGGAAATGATTAATTCTGCTGAATAAATAGGAATTTGCAAGATATAAAAGGGAAGGTATGAACCCACAATTATCAAGATTCCAACTTATTTGTATGATATGATCAAGTATATGTTTGACCATTCATCCAAACTTATATTGTACAGTATGTTTTTTTTTTTTCATTCGGTATTAGTATTGAAGCCCGACTATTTCAGATTCGTGCTGCATAGGACCCATTCGGGGGAAGCGCTTTTTATTAAAGATTTTTCCATTTAAAGAACTCGAACTCGAAATTTCTAGTTAAGAGAGAAACAACTTCATCCGCTGCGCTACATTCATTCCTGACTATATTATATGGTTGAGAGTTGATCATGTAAGCAAAAATAGAAGTATAGGGCACTTGAGTGGGAATGTGGTCACTGTGTAATAGTAGTAAATTAAAGGTTTGTACAGTCATATTGTTCCCAAAAGTGGGAATAAAAATAACGACAGGAAGCATCCAAGAAAGGAAATTAAAGGTATAAATTAATGATGCCAAAAAAAAGAGAGGAAGAAAATAATAACCACCATCTGGTTTTATATTTATAGGATATGATATATGAATTGAAAACACATTAGCTAGACGATATTTTAAATAATGAACGTAACGTACGTCTATGTTTGTAAATGACAATGACTTTTCAAGATGTGAAGAATTGTGGGTGCTCAATTTTTTAACTTTCTTTTGTTTGTGTCATCGCAAGAAAATAAGAAATTAGTGACGGATACAATTTTATAGTTAAATTAACAAAAATTTCATGTTAATCTCATGTAGCTGTAAATTAATGATGAATTATATAAAAAAATCAATTAGCTAAAAGCTATTTAGCGATGAATTAACTAGAGATTACTAATAGATTTTGTATCTAATAATTCCATATTTTTTAATTATCTGGTTTTTATAACTGTTGAACGTAGTACAAAAATAAAATAATTAAAAAATGTAACGTCTATGTTTATAAATGACTTGTCTTTTCTTGTTTCTTGTGGATTTTGCATTAGATATTGGAGTGGACGCTTCCTCGTACGAAAAACACGCTTCTTCCTTGAAGTCCGGTTCTAAAATAGATACTTTTTGGGCATCATATATTAAAAGAAATCCTTCTTAAAAAAATAGATCAAATAGGCGAAGTATCTACTCCTACTGCTAATGAGCTAGTGTCCGTTTCGAGATAGGGGAGATCTACTTTTGGTTTTTGATTTGTTTTAAATTATTTAAAACTTATTTTAAGTTATTTTTGACTTTGTCAAACACTTCCTAACATATTTTAAGTCATTTTTGACTTATTTTAAGTTATTTTTTATATTTGTCAAACACATCTAAAAATTAAAAATTAATTTAAAAATAAATTTGACCAACTTTTAAGCCAATTCAAACGCCCTCTTAATAATTGTTAGTAGTAATAATGATTGCTTTTATAGATACTACTACTTGTACTATGATATAGTTTTAAATTTATGTTAGTGCTGTAGCATGGACACCAAACCTACACCTCATGTTTTCGATGGAGGAGAACATTAATTGCCACGCAAAAGAAGATAACAATGTCGATGTAAACCTTTCTAATTAATTCTACCTTCTCTGTTACTCCCTCCGTCCCATTTTATATGTCATATTTTTACTTTTCACTTGCATTAAAAAATGATATAACTTTACCCTTTTATCCTTATTTAATTTTTTTGGAACTCAAGTTTTCAATCAATAAATATGAATTAATTTATTTTGATTGATTAATTTAACCAATGAACATGAATCATTTACTTAACTTTTCTAAGTTGGTCAAATGCATATTTTCAATGTTAATAACTCACAAGGGTAAAAAAGGAACAATATGCTAATTTATGCATTGATTTTATGAAATGACAAGTATTATGCACCAACTATTTATAGAAAGAGATGACATATAAAATGGGACGGATGGAGTACTATATTAACACGTTTCGGATTTTGAAATTCAAACAAGTTTATCTTTGACCGTAATTTTTTTTTCCATACATCTTTTAAATATTTTGAATTGTCAATCATTGCGATTTATAGTACCTTTTACATAGTTTACAAATATATAAATTTCATTTAATTTTTTTTGAAGATTTCATAAGCAAATTCTTGGTAAAATTTGAATTGTTTGACTCTCGAAAAATAAAATGTGTCACATAAATTGGGATAAAGAGAGTATATATAAACGTCATTTTAGCTTTCAATAATTCACATGGATTATAATTAAAATCTTCCCTTACGGCGATTAAATTTATATGTTTTTTAAAGAGGCCACGTATGTATAAGGTTGTGTGATGGATGATGCTTAAATTCATAGCATTTCACCTCAACAAATTATTTGTGTTGAACGTAAGTTCGAACATGTGATGTTACAATTTATATTGCGATCATGATCACTTAACCATTCATTCGATATTCAAATATATTAATTCAATTAATTTAAGTTCACGTCGATGAATTTTACAATGATAAAAAAAATATTTTATCAAAAGATTTTTCAATCAATACTCAATTTAAGATCTTTGACAAAATAAAATATCTCAACTATTCAGCCCACTACACTTTTTGTGGTGCCCCAGAGAATAAACTATTATTTTAACTTATGAGTTTAAGATATTAATTTCTTATTATAGAAACAGGTTTACATGAAAATATTATTGAAAAAAATTCTTTCATACGATACCAACAATGTATATAACTTATCTGCACACTTATAAAATAAAATATTTTGAAAGGTGAAATGGTCCTATTGAAAGGGAGGGTTCTCCTGTCAAGCATCAATTTGCTTGGCAGTTAGAAAGTTTATCTCTCATTTTGATGTTTCCCTTTTTCTTTGAGTTTTTAGTGTGACAAATTGCAAAACCTCTAACAAACACCCTTTATATATATGTAGCTACAGTTTTTTTTTTACTAAATACATGGAGTAGTTATCACATTTGACTCATTCAACTTTCTAAAATTAAGTTTTCATAAACGTACGTGTCGATCATATATTTACATTTACAGTTCATGTAAAAACAAAAAACAGTATACTAACTCTGGCTCAGTTGATACCACGCGTTAAAACAGATATCCTTGTAAGGTACTCAATGCAATTGGATGATCCTTTCAAAACAAGTGGTATGTAGATATCCTCCGTTATATTTTTGGGATATTAATGTTTCTTGCAGTCTAAAAATTAGAGCATATATACCCTTCATTTTAATGGAAAACTATATAGGGACACATGATGCAATCTTATCCATCGGATCGGTGGATAAGATTATGATACGTGTATGTCCGTTAGTATAAACGGTATATATGCTCTACTTTTTGGATGGCATGGGAACCAATGTCCCAAAAGTATGACGAGGGTATCATCATATCATTTACGATAATTCGAAGGTATATTTGTCCTTTTCCCAAAAAAAAATATTAATAATATTTTTTATTTTACTTTTATTTTCAAAGAGAAAAAGACTCAAATATGCAATCGATCTTTCAAAAAAGACATATTTATGTCATCCATTAAAAAAAAAACTCAAATATATCATCAATCTTTCAAAAAAGGCGCATTGTTTAATTATATCCATCTACTGTTGACATGGTACATCACTATAGCTTGGAGGAGTATATAATACGTAGTTCCAACTAATAATCCTTTTGTGTTCATATCACTAGATTCATGTTGTTCTGACATGTCTTTTAAGAAAGTATCAATTTTATTAATTATAATTTGAAAATTTAAATTTGATTATTAATAGTAATTATAAAATAATAAGAACAGTATTGAATTGGAATAATAATTTTTAAAATGCATTTGCTAAAATTGAAAAGTAAAAAACAAAAAAAGCAGACCTTTGTACAATTTTTTACTGATCAAAATTAACATGTGTGGTGTTGATTCATTGAAAAGTAAGTGTAGTGGATGCATAAGTAACAATCACACAAAATACCTCGGAGCATGCAAAAAACATCTGATCAAATAAAGACTCTGACTAAAGGGTAATTGAAAGTTACCCATCTCCGTTGGATATTCGTATTGGAGTTGTAATTAATTTTTATTTGGATCGTATAGGATTTATTAAAAGTGTTGATTTACTCAATAACTGTTCATATCTTGAGATAAAATTAATACAACATTATTCCTTTGTTTGATTACTAATCTAAGGATAAGTTATATCAGACTTAGTAATTAGTATCATGATAAATTTTCTATGTTAAAGGGTGAAACAATAATATCAAAATTAATTATTTCGGGATTAAATAAAATAATATCTATGTGGTTCCTCAAATCCTAAGGATATTTTTATAAATAAATATTTTTTTTAGAAATTATGTAATGAATACTATTTTTAATACAACAAGTTAAATGGTCAATGCATGGTCATTAAGAAATAATTTAAGATAATTAATTTAGTATAACTTATTTTCAAATCAAGCAACCCCTTAAGAAATTATACTTTGAACAACATTAAACTCGAATCTAATTTACTTATATTTCTCAAACTTATAGATAAAATATTAAACTGATAAAATATTTGCAAAATCTTAAAAAAACTTTAGCTTGTCATTTAAATTCTTTAGTTTTTTTTTTCATAAGATTTTTAGTAAAAAAATTGTCACTTCTTCTGCACGTCCTTGTTTCTATTCCTTAAGGTACAAAATCGAATCGAAAATCGAATCAAACCGCAAATTGAGTCAAATCGGAAAAAGAACCTGATTAGTGTTGGTTTGATTTGGTTTAGTATTGGAAAAAAAACTCTACTCTACTTGGGTTGGTTTGGTTTTAACTAAAAAAAGTCAACCCGAAATAAAATCAACCCGACATTTATATATAATTTTTAAAATTTATTTTGTACATAAAAGTATTTACTTTGATGTAATTTCTAAATATTACTATTTACTTATAGGTTTTCATAATTTTTATCTTTTAACATATTTTTTCAAGTTTTTTGAGACTTAAAATTTTGAATGGTCCAGGCCAATAAAGGTTGTAGTCCATAGATATTAGTAACTCTAATAAATCTCAATTCGAAATCAAATCAATACTAATGCTACCAAAATAAATTAATTCAACATTAAGACAATATGTAACGACCCGAACTATCGCTATTTAAGAAAGGAAAAAACGTTGGAGAAAACTGGGTCCATCATCCCGCCAGAGTGGGCCAGATGCCACTAGGGCGGCGGCGCTCCAGCGGGACATGGAGCACAAGAGAGGGACAGACGGGACCAAAACTTAAATAACACGAAACCTTATTTTCTCCTTTTCCCAAAACACCAAAAAGAGGCGAGGATCATCCCAGAATCCCTCAAAAAGGCTGCTCTAGGCTTGGGAAGGAATGGGAAGATATTTCTAGCGTAAGGAGGTCGATAGCTTGCGAATTTTCGGTCAAAATCCACCGTCTCATCGTCCGAAAATCAGAATGGGAGCTATAATCATGTGCAGCTACTTGGCGCCCAGGTAGGCTAGATTTATTAAATTGAGTAGTTGTAACCCCGTGTTCACTGCATAGTATATTGTTAATTGACTGTAGAATTTATGCGTAGGCCTTCGTGCACCGAAAAAGGGATAGTCGTACATGTATTCCTAGTTGTTCCATTCGAATTATGTCGTAGGAGGAAGCCTAATCATGTGAACTAGGGTGAGATGATGGTTGATTTCCTGGTTGTGTGATATACACATGTTAATGGCTTCGTTATATGTGTACATGTATGGAATTAGAGATTTATCAGTCGAACCTAAGGAAAAAGACTAAATATGTACAATTGCATGCCATGAACCTAATGCTTGATGTATGATTTTGAGTATGTTCACTATGGATGTGATTGTGATTGTGCTGATTGGATCGGGTGTCACGTACCGACACGTATACATGTATTGGATCGGGTGTCACGTTCTGACACACTAACATATATGGGATCGGGCGTCACATACCGACATGTATACATGCATTGGATCGGGTGTCACGTTTTGACACACTAGCAGTTTGGGTGTGGGTTCCATGAGAGAACCATTGTACTGTTGTATCTACTGGTGATGATTACGTTCATATCTAATGATGATTTATATTGAAAAATGGTATGTTGCTCTAAAATGATGACGATATTGTATGCTCGGTATATGTATGTTTACTTGTTATATCTCGTTAATGAATGAACTATGAATGATCAAGCCTAAAAATGGGAAGTGGGGAGGTGTTCGTGTCGTGAACGTTAAGTAGCTAGGTCTTACCTTGGAAGGGGATTAGTATTGACACAGTTAGCGAGCCTTGATAGAATGTACTATGTGGTCAAGGTTTGAGTGGTGATGTGGAAGAAGTAAGAGTACACCGTGAATGGTTGACCGGGCTGGTATTGGTTATATCCGAAAACTCCTCTAAAAGATAGAATGGTTAAGTTATGATTAATAACGGAGTGAGAGAGGGGTTAGAGTCAAGTGTACTAGTATATCTTAAAGTATTTGGAAATGGTAAAGGCAGGAGGATATACATGTGGAAGAATGAACAATCTTATTTCATGTTTCTGCTAGTTGATTTCTTATAATATGCGGTGGGCATCAGGTTGACCGATGATGCCTACCAGTACGTGTGATTTGTACTGTTACTACTTTTGCTATGCCTTGTTGGCATAGTCTGGTTGCAGGGTCAGTGATGTTTC
>JAJOOO010003645.1:0-37967 GCA_029582685.1 Solanum piurae
AAAAAATTCATTCCTTAAAAGTTGGTGTAACCTTTTTTAATGGGTTAATTAATAAATATATATATTTCACTTCTTAAAAGTAGGCAATCGGTTTTCTAATAAAATAATTATTGTTGATTGGTAAAAAATAATAATTCATAAAATTACAATCAAGTATATCTTTATGTTTCTGTAAATTGTGTTACTATTTATTTTAAATAGACGGTTAAATAAAGTTGAGTTTAAGAATTTAAAGAAATTGAAAAGCTAACTTCCTTAATTATAGGAGTTAAAAACAAGCAAGAAAAAATAATCCCACATCTCCTTAATTAATGCGAGTTGGTTATGAAAGATGTGTGTTATATCTCAAACTAAAACATATTAATATCAAGCAATATAACTACCATTAGACATCAATAGCAGACCAAACAGAAGGAACAAATGCATTCCAAAAAGGAAGAAAATGAATCAACAGAAAGAAACTCTCATTTACAAACAGAAACAAACTAAAATAAGTTAGAATCAAAAGGGATTTTACCTTTTTGGGGCAGCAAACGGAGACAACGACGACCTAGAATGACTTCACCATCACAAGATCCTGAACACGAACAACGAACAAGGAAACTTAGACATAAATTCGAGCAAGTTCTCTATCCCGGAAAGTATTTTGAGTATATCTAAACTATTTTTTACTTAAAACTATTCTCTATGTTTTTGCCCGAAAAATCTCCAACCCTTTTCTCCCTAACTTTTTTCCAATATTTTTCTCCAACCGCAAACAGTGAATAATAAGCGAGTATATATAGAAGGGAAATTAGGGTTCGTAATATGGGGGAAAGGGATGAAATCCGAATAGAGAGGGCCCATTTCGAAATTCAAACCCCCAATATCTTTCACCATTTTAGGGGAGACCACTTTTCCTGAGGTTTCAAACTATTCCGGAAGAGGAAATGGAGAATCGACACCTTTGATTGATTCCAATCGTCCTTATGCTCGACATGGCGTCCATCCACGCAAGTTGAAGGATGATTTTTGCGGCAGCGAGGACAAAAATGGTAGGCAACTTTGCTATACAGGGGCAGAAAGTGACACCTAATTGCACAGACGTGAACTTGTCGTGTACTTCTTTCGTCTATTTATGAACGTTGGAGGAGGAAATCGTACATTACATCTGCTTTTCGTCTGGTTCACGTGAGCTGCTGGATTTGGGTCGATTCGCTGGAGTTGGGTTGCTGCTCACGATTCTGGGTTGCTGGAATCGCTGGGCTCACTAATTTTCTGGGTTTCTCGCACTGGATTGCGAAGAAGTAGAAGAAGGGAGAAACATACAGGGGTCGGGTCGTGGGTATGTTGCTGTTGTTGAATTGATGGGTCTTTTTGTATTGGGCTGGTTTTGTGAGAAGTGGGCTGGGATTTGGAAAGCTGCTGATGTAAATAAGAATTGGGCCTGGAAACTTAAAAATATTGGGCTGAAAAGAGGGTTGAAAGAATTGGTTGAAAAGTGGCTAAATGAAATGTAAAATTAGCCATCTCAAGTTTATAACTTAGCCAATTTGAATTTAATTGGTGAAATCTGCTTAAAATTAAATAAGATGAATTAGTATAATTAACTAACGAGCTTCTTAAATTTAACAAAATAAAATAATTAATTTGATTATAAAATAGTTAATTTAAAATTTTAACCATAATTTAAGCTAAACTAAATTGATAACATATTCAACTAAACCGTAAAATCTTTTGAGATGATTTTTGAATATTCATAAAATATACTAATTATATACATAATTATATATAAAAACATATCTATTATTTGAAATTTATAAAAAATATAAAATTAATTTAAAATAACTTGAAAACTATTTTGAACTTGATAAAAACTAATTATTTCAAATCGTTTGGAATTTAAGAAGCTCAATGATTAATTTATATTATGAAGGGACAAAATTAGGTGTCAACAACTGTCCCTCATTTGACTTGGATTGATGAAAGAAATCTGAGGCAAATCAAATTGACAAATCAAATTTCGTCCGACCACATCTTCATCTTTCGGAAAATAGTTTTTGGTACAGACTTTAAGAATTATGGCCGAACCCCGTAAGTGAGTTTCCTATATATCTCAGGCTATATGAGAATTCAGGCCACTTGTAGTTCGGTACGCTTGATTTGACGCACAATTTTGAAAGAATTCAAAAGTCATTTCGATATTGAATTATGAAGAGACCGAAATGCTCGAGAATAAGATTTGAGAGTGAATGTTGGAATACATCCGAGTTTTCAACATTGATCCCGCCTACATATCCCCTAACTTAGGGAATCAAGCTGCTTGTAGTTCGACTCGATCGGTTGAAAAGAAAATCTCTTATGCTAAGATATCATTTGGTTCAGGACGAGTGACAAAAGTAAATCGAGTATGAAAAGAAGGCTTGCAACCTCTCAGTCATGAATGTGGCATGCTTCGCACCCATAATTAAGAACTCGCATGTACATAATTTCCAAAGCTTTTTGTGTATTGTCACTCGGGTTGGAAAGATGCCTCTGTGAACCCAAAATTTTCTAGATGCGAAACTGGAACCGATAAACCTAAGGAAAAAATCACACGCCTTCTGATAGGGGTGTGGTTTAATGGTGGTGGAAATCGCTCCTCTGCTCCCGTCCTAAGAGTTTGGCACTCCTCTTTGGACTATGTACCAGTTCGCTGCTAAGAAAAAGTTCCACGTTGTGCTGCATCCTTTTTGATGTCGTCCGCACCTGTGGTTTGTTTTGGAGAATTCATCCTTTCGGATGCTCTCAACATAGATGCTCTCCTTGATCATTTGACGTCAACTCCATCGGGTTTGACGTAAAGCAAATAAAGCTTGTGTCTCATATTTGCAATATAATCTTCAATGTACTCTTCCTTTGATGTCAAATTAATAAGATAGGCTGATGTAAGATGTTGACAGTTCTCTTGAAGTTGTTGTTGATGGTTCTCTTGATGTCGATTTTTTTCAAAGAAAAATGATGCAGTCGATGTTGATCTTCTTGTGATGGGTAAATCATTCTCTTGTGATACATAACTCTTCTCTTGCGATGCACGAGTCCTTTCTCTTGCGATGCATTACTCTTTCTTCTTGCAATGCATGACTCTTTTCTCTTGCAATGCATGACTCTTTTCTCTTCCAATGCATGACTCTTTTCTCTTGCAATGCATGACTTTTTCTTGGGATGCATAAATCTCTCTCCCGCGATGCATGACTTCCTTCTCTTGCTATGCATGACTTCTTTCTGTTGCTATGCATGATTTCCTTCTCTTGCTATGCATGATTTCTTTCTCTTGCTATGCATGATTTCCTTCTCTTGCTATGCATGACTCTTTTCTCTTGCTATGCATGATTTCTTTCTCTGATGATGCCATCCCTGGTACCGAACAAAGATAATGCTTCTCTAGACAACATATGTGATCTTCTGGGTATCTTCTGGGTGGCGGTATCGTCTCAATTGACAATACAATAAAAATGACACTCGGAGTAGTGGTATCATCTCATTTGACAATATGATATAAATGAGTCTCCGGGTAGTGGTATCATCTCATTCGACAATATGATATACATGACTCTTCGAATAGTGGTATCGTCTCATTTGACAATACAATATAAATGACTCTCCAAATAGTGGTATCGTCTCATTCGACAATACAATATAAATAACCTTCAAGGTAAGAATATTATCATATCTGATAATATAATGCAGATAAACATCTTTCAGGTATTTTTAGTTGCTGGAAAATAATAATATTGCTCTCTTCATGGTTTTCGTTTGTTCCATCTCCGAACATTGTTGCGATGTTCATTATGAACCTCGATTTGCTGAGAATTTGAATGGAATAATGTTACTCATATTCTCGATTCTTTGGTATAAGAAGCATAGAACTTTTCCTGCATCCACAGAAAATTGTTAGTTTTAAATGAACTGATCTGTGTTGATCTCCTTGGTTGTCTTCTCCTTTCCTGGCTATCTCAGGTTGATTTCTCTTATCTCCCGCCTCTTGATAGGTAAGACAAAATATTTTTTATGCAAAATAATTGAAACATGAAAGAAAAGTTTTTAAGAAAAATCGATTTTCAAAAAGGTAATATTTGGGAAAGGTCATTGCCAAGTGTCATGTCACGTCAAGCTTAATGAACGTCTTTGAAGTTGATGCCTCGAGGCCTCTATGATTACTTGCCAAGAAGTATTCACAGTTGTTCTAAACTTTCGATGAACCTTGTTGAAATTTTTGAGGTCATCCTTAAAGTTTCTGTCCCAGTTAATTGTCTTGGCGTATCTTGAACTGTTGATGAACCAATTAGGGAATTTTGAGATCTTCTTAAAAAAATTGTCCAAGTTGTTATTCTTCAATCTAACTTCAGTCTTGACTTGTTGGAGAGATCTTTTTCTAGAGAATTTTTTAGTCCCTCTAAAAAAATTTGTCCCAGTTTCTATTATAAAGAAAAAAATTAGAAATCTTACGAGAGATATGACCGAGCCGTTGCGGCGCCTACGTATCCCGTTGAGACAGGAATCAGGTCAAACATAGTTCCCCCTCTCGAAGATTAACAAAAATAATCAATTTACAAAGAAACCGACCGAGGACGACATAGGCCGCCTACATATCTCATTCTTGAGAATTCAGGTCGAACGTAGTTCAAATACAAGGAAAAATTAGAAAGGGACAAAAGGGTGACCGAGGCCGACATAGGCCGCCTACGTATCTCTTTTTGAGAATGCAGGTCGGACGTAGTTCATTACAAAGGGATAAATTTTAAGCATAAACGATTACAAGCAAATAAAAGCGGTTACAAGGAAATGACAGAAATACAAACTGAAACTTCACACATAATATCTTTTGACTGCGTCTGAGTTGATCAGTTTCGGCCATTCGGTGCCATCTATCTCCGACAGGACCAAGGCACCCCCCAGATAACACTTTGCGAACCATGTAGGGTCCTTGCCAATTTTGTGCAAATTTCCCTTTGTACTCATCCTGATGAGAAAAAATGTGTTTGAGAACTAATTGACCAATTTCGAATATTCTGGCCCTTACTTTCTTATGGAAAGCACAAATTATCCTATGTTGATAAAGGTGACCATGAAAAACAGCAACCATTCTCTTCTCATCAATCAATGTTAATTGATCGATCCGCTTGCGAACCCAACCAGCATCACTTAATTCAGCTTATTGGATGATTCTCAGTGAAGGTATCTCAACTTCGGCAGATATAACTGTCTCTGTTCCATATACTAATATATATGGGGTTGCACCAATTGATGTCCTAACAGTCGTTATGTATCCCAACAAAGCATATGACAACATCTCATGCCAACCTCGGTGATTGTCAATCATTTTCCTCAAAATCTTTTTGATGTTTTTGTTGGCTGCTTCTACAGCTCTATTCATTTGGGTACGATAAGTAGTTGAATTTCGGTGAGTAATATTGAATTGTTCACATATTTCTCTCATCAAATGACTGTTGAGATTCGCTCCATAATCAGTGATGATGGATTCTGGTACTCCAAACCTACATATCAAATCGTTGCGAACAAAATCGGCTACAACTTTCTTGGTCACTGAGTTATACGAAGCTGCTTCCACCCACTTGGTGAAGTAGTCAATGGCAACCAAAATGAATCTGTGTCCGTTAGAGACGGCTGGCTCTATTGGACCAATGATGTAACTTCTCGCACCTAGAAACGACTAGAAAGAGTTAAAAATCTGAAAATATTGATTTTTGGAAAGATTAAGGAAATCTGGAAAATTATGTGTAAGTTAAGAAAGTGAGTTTTGGTCATTTTCAAACTACCATAACTCCTAGCTCAGGATGAGTTAGGAATAGTTATTGATATGGTTGGAAATCCCTTGGGAAGATCTTTCCAACGCCGCTGAGTTTGCACAATTTCGACATCGTATGAGTGAGATATGCATTTCAGAAGTTGGGTTGTAGGATTGAGGAAGGTCCCAATCCGGATTTAGGGAAGGGCAAAGTGGTATTTTCTCTAATTAATTTCATAATTCATTTTTAGGGATTTATTGGGGTAAAAACATGACCTAAATCAGTTTTGGAAAATTAAAGAACACTTAGGGCTTGGAGAAGAGAGAAAGGAAGAAAGAACAGGAGAGCAAGGCAAGAATTCGTCAAGATCAGCCAAGCTTGCAAGTGGAATTCATCGGGGGTGATCCCTATTAAGGTATGTGAGATCTTTTCGTGATGGGTTAGTTCACCCACACACCAACTTGTTTCAATCCAATTGTTTTGAGTTGTTTACATGTTGAAGAAGTGAGGTTCTTGAAGAACAAATTGTAGAATTCTTGTTGGTTGAGTTGTTGATGCTTGGGGGTGAGTTGATTCATGTGTTTGGGTTGTTTTTCGAGTTATATTGGTTGTATATTGAGGGTACTAATTGTTTTATTCAAAAAATGATTTTAGACTGGTTTTAAGAGTCGCCACTTAATTTTTAAGAAAAATCAAGAAAACTATTGTTTTCAAAAGACTAAAATAGAAATCTAATGAAAACTTAAAAAGGGGTTCGGGGTTCTTATTAGTGTTCTAGGAAGGATTTTAAAGCACCTAGAACACCCGCTAATGCGGTTATTCGGTAATTAATCATTTGGCTAAATTCATTGACTTAATTTGAATTTGAAAATTTTTTATAGTCAGGACCATTTTAAGGGAGAAAAATAAAAATATTGAAATATTATATAAGTGAAATATCTTGTAAATTGATTTATTTATCTTTTAAGTCAAGCAAAAGATGAAGTAATTTAGTTAAGTAGTTAATTCAAAAATGGGCGTCTTTCGGGGATTTTAATTTTAAAACCTTAAGGTTAAATAGCAGATATTGACAAGTAAACAAATATAATAAAAAAACCAAGAGGGAGAGAGACTTGGGTCCAAATCTGGTTTTCCTGTCCGCCTGGGCCAGTATTTGGACCCATTTTTGTTTTGGGCCTTTGGCCCACTTGAGTCACTTGTCCTAAATTCTAGCAAGTAATAATAAGTAAAATGACAAGGGCTTAGGCCCAAAATAACAAAATACAATATTTTTTTTAAATTAAGAGTGGGCATTTGGCCTCTTTTCTCATTTTTCTCCCCTATCGACTCTGATTCATGTTCATCAAATTTTCATGGATGGATGACTCGGTAAAGGGAATTCGAGCCTTTATGGCTCTCTCAAAATGCAAGAGGAACGTGATTGGAATTCATTGAGAACTCAGGCAGATTTCACCTCGTTATGAGCAGCGAACAGGGCCGGAACAAGCAAGGGCAACTTCACCACTACGCAATCTCGAACAAGAACAAAGGTTAAGAAATCTGGGTAGGAATATCGAACCCAAATACTCAAAGCAAGTATTTCCTCTGTTTTTCCTTGAAGTGTAGTTAGTTTGTATTTTAAACACTATCACTCAAACCTTTCTTTGTATTTTTTTTTTTTTGCTAAATAAAATTCCAACCTTTTTCTCCCAACCCCTTTACAATGACCAACAAGGAACTATATATATCCGGGGAAATATCGTTCATGATTTTAGGGGGGAAAAGAGTGAAAAGAGGATAGGAGCAAGGGCTAATTTGGAATTCCCCACAATTTTCCCAAATTCCAAAAATCTTTTCCAGGACTAGAGGACAACTGGGTTTGGTACGAAATTTCCTCCAAAATCTCCGAAAATCCGAACGAGGCAACAGGGATAGAACGATTTGGTGAGGGCAGACGCTTGCTTTTCCATGGATTCCGTCGTTCCAGCTGCTGCTGCTTTGACGTTTTGGACTACTGCTGTTGACATTTTTGACTTTGCTGAAGGAGAAGGAGAATAGAGGTGGGGTCATTTGGTACTGTTGTGTTGTTGTTGTATCGTTGGGAATGTAATATTCTGGATTATTTCTTTGTTGATGAAGGGATTGGGCCGGGTTAGGAAGTGAAAGAATGGGTTGGTCAAATAAAGTGTTGGGTCGGTTTCGGTAGAATTGGGAAAAAGAATTGAGGGAATAATGAGCTCGAAAATTGGTGAGCTGAAATGTGGCATTGCCGGGGGACACTGAAAATGTTTTTGGGATGGTTTTTCTAATTAGAAGTGGTGGGTCGGTTGAAAGGGAATTAGAAAAACTTAGCCAATTTGATTTAGTTACAATAGATTCGGCTAGTAATTAAATGAGAAAAATTGATATTAATTAATTAACGAGCTTCTTAATCTTAACGAGATAAAATAATTAACCTAACTATAAGCTAATTAATTTTAACAATATAAACGACTAAATAACCAAATATTTAAATAAAGCTAAAATCCTTTTGAGACAATTTTCGAACATTCATAAAATACACTAAGTAGACACATAATTATATAATAATTAACTTAATTCTAAACTAATTAACTCAAAATATAATATATTAATTAATTTAAACTAAATAATCCAATATTTAGATAAAACTATAAATCCTTTTGAGACAATTTTTGAACATTCGTAAAATATACTAATTATACACATAATTATATAATAATTAACTTAATTCTAAACTAATTAAATCAAAATATAAGCTATTAATTAATTTAAACTAAATAATCAAATATTTAGATAAAACTAAAAACTTTTGGGACAATTCTTGAACATTCATAAAGTATACTAATTATATAAATAATTATGTAAATATATCTATTATTTAAAAATTATAAGAAGTGACTAAACTATTTAAAATAATGAAAAATATTTCTGAATTTTATGAAGTCAATTATTTCAACTCGTTTGGAATTTAAGAAGCTCGATGATTAATTCATATTGTGGAGGGCCAAAATTGGGTGTCAACAACTGTCCCTCGTTTGACTTGTATTGATGAAAGAACTCCGAGGTAAATGAAATTGACAAATCCAATTTTGACCGACCACATCTTCATCCTTTAGAAAAAGGACTTTGGTACGGACTTAGGAATTATGGTCGAACCCCAAAAACGGATTTCCTACATATCTCAGGCTATATGAGAATTCAGGCCACTTGTAGTTCGATACGCTTGATTTTCACGCACAATTTTGAAAGAATTCAAAAGCCATCCCTATACAGAATTATGAAGGGACCGAAATGCTCGAGAATAAGATTTAAGAGAGAATGTTGGAATACAACCGAGTTTCAACATCAATTCCGCCTATATATCCCTCAGCCTAGGGAATCAAGCTATTTGTAGTTCGACTCTATCAGTTGAGAAGGACATCTTTTATGCTAAGATATCATTCGGTTCTGGGAGAGTGACAAGTAAGTCGAGTTTGAAAAAGAGGCTTGCAAACTCTAAGCCATGAATGTGGCACGCTTCACACCCATAATTAAGAACTTACACGGACATAATTTCCAAAGCTCTTAGAGCGTCTTAGAGCGTTGTCACTCCGATTGGAAAGTTGCTTCCGGTGAACCCAAAAATTTCTGGATGCAAAACTAAAACCGACAAACCCAAAGATAAGCCCACACGCCTTTTGATAGGGGTGTGGTTTGATTGTGGTGTAAGTCACTCCTCTGCTCGCGTCCTAAGAGTTTGGCACTCCTTTTTGGACTATGTCCCAGTTCGCTGCTAAGAAAAGTTCCACGTTGTGCTGCATCCTTTTTTATATCGTCCGTACCTGTGGTTTGTTTTGAGAATTCATCATCTCGGATTCTCTCGACAAAGACTGAGATAAAACTCATTAGCATAAAAATGCGATTCTAATGGAGAGTAGTGTCTTTTACCATGTTGACACTTAATTTATCTCCTTGAACATTTGACATCAACCTCATCGGGTTTGACGTAAAGCAAATAAAGCTTGTGTCTCATATTTGCAATATAATCTTCAATGTACTCTTCCTTTGATGTCAATGTAATAATACAGGCTGATGTAATATGTTGACAATTCTCTTGATGTCATTGTTGATGGTTCTCTTGATGTCGTTTTTGCAAAGAAAATGATACAGTCGATGTTGATCTTCTAGCGATGCATGACTTCTTTTTCGCGATGCATGGCCTCTTTCTCCGTGATGCGTGACTTCTTTCTCCACGATGTATGATTTCTTTTTCTTGCGATCTATGACTTCCTTCTCTTGCGATGCATGACTTCTTTCTCTTGCGATGCATGGATCTTTCTTTCTCGCGATGCATAAATCTCTTTGCAATGCATGAATCTCTTTCCCGCAATGCATGACATTTTCCCCGCAATGTATGACATTCTTCTCTTGCAATGCATGAATCTTTTTATGATGCCTCCTTGATACCGAACGAAGATAATGCTTCACCGAGCAACATAGGTGATCTTCTGGGTATCTTTTGTATGGCGGTATCGTCTCAATCGACAATATAAATAAAATGACCTTCGGAGTAGTGGTATCATCTCATTTGACAATACGATATAAATGACTCTTCGGGTAGTATATTATCATGTCCGATAATATGATGCAGACAATGTCCTCCAAGTATCTTTAGTTGCTGGAAAATAAATAAAATTTCTTTCTTCGAGGTTTTCCTTTGTTCCATCTCCGAACATAATTGCATATTCATTATGGACCTCGCCTTGTTGAGAATTTGAATAAAATAATGCTATTCATATTCCCAATTCTTTGGTATGAGAAGCATAAAAAAAAAAACTTTTCCTGCATCCACAAAAAAATTGTTAATTTTAGGGAGCTCCTCATCCTTTTGACTTTTCCACGTTCAGTGAACGGAGGAATACGATGCTCTTGAGGTAGACTTATAAACCTGCATCCATAGAAAAACTGTTAGTTTAAAGTGAACTGATCTGTGTCGATCTCTTCGGTTGTCTGCTCCTTGTCTTGTTATCCCCGGTTGATTTCTCCGATCTCCCGCTTCTTGATAGATAAAACTAAATATTTTTTAAGTAAAAATAATCGAAACATGGTGAAAAAAAAAAGTTCAAAAAATAAAATTTGGAAAAGGCCACTGCCAAGTGTCATGTCACGTCAAGCTTTTAGCGAACGTGTTTGAAGCTGATGTTTCGAGGTCTATTTGATTATTTGCTGGGAAGTATTCAAAGTTGTTCCAAACTTCTGATGAATCTTATTGAAATTTTTGAGGTCATCTTCAAAAAAAATTGTCCCAGTTAATTATTTTTTGAGGTCATGCTCAAAAGTTTCTATCTAGTTGCAAATCTCAAAATAACTCCAATCCTTACTTTGTTGGAGAGATCTTTTCCTCTCAAAAATTCTGTTCCAGTTTCTATAATAAAGCAAAAATAGAAATCTTACGGGAGATATGACCTAGCCCTTGTGGTGCCTACGTATCCCGTTGACGCAAAAATCAGGTCAAATGTAGTTCCCTCTCAAGGATTAACAAAAATAAGAAAATTACAAAGAAACCGACCGAGACCGACATAGGCCACCTACATATCTCATTCTTGAGAATTCAGGTCGAACGTAGTTCAAATACAAAATGAAATAAATTAAAAAGGATAAAGGGGGTGACCGAGGCCGACACATGCCGCCTACGTATCTCATTTTTGAGAATTCAGGTCGAACGTAGTTCAAACATAGGGATAGATTTTAAACAAAGTGATTACAAGCAAATAAAACGATTACAAAGAAATAACATAAATACAAACTAAAGTTTCACACATAGTATCTCTTAACAGCATCTGAATTGATCGGTTTCGGCCATTCGGTGCCATCCATCTCTGACAGGACCAACGCACCTCCGGATAATACTTTACGAACCATGTAGGGTCCTTGCCAATTCGGTGCAAATTTCCCTTTGTACTCATCCTGATGAGGAAAAATGTGTTTGAGAACCAATTGACCAATTTCAAATATCCTGGCTCTTACTTTCTTGTGAAAAGCACGAATCATTCTCTGTTGATATAGTTGTCCATGACACACAACAACCATTCTCTTCTCATCAATCAATGTTAACTGATCAATCCACTTGCGAACCCATTCAACATCACTCAATTCAGCTTCTTGGATGATTCTCAATGAAGGTATTTCAACTTCTGCAGGTATAACTGCTTCTGTTCCATATACTAGCAAATATGGAGTAGCTCTAACTGATGTCCTGACAGTCGTTCGATAACCCAACAAAGCATACGGCAACATCTCATGCCAACCTCTGCGATTATCAGTCATTTTCCTCAAAATCTTCTTTATGTTCTTATTGGCGGCTTCTACAGCTCCATTCATTTGGGGATGATAGGCGGTTGAATTTCGGTGAGTAATCTTGAATTGTTCACATATCTCTCTCATCAAGTGACTATTAAGATTCGCTCCATTATCGGTAATGATGGATTCTGGCACTCCAAACCTACATATCAAATTGTTGCGAACAAAATCAGCTACAACCTTCTTGGTTACCAACTTATATGAAGCTGCTTCCACCCACTTGGTGAAGTAGTCAATGGAAACCAAAATGAATTTGTGTCCGTTAGAGGCGGCTGGCTCAATTGGACCAATGACATCCATGCCCCAAGCTACGAAAGGCCAAGGCGAACTCATAACATTAAGTTCGTGAGGCGGCACTCGAATTAAATCACCATGCACTTGACATTTATGACATTTCTGCACAAACTTGCAACAATCATACTCCATAGTCATCCAAAAATAATCAGCTCGGAGGATCTTCCTCGCCAAAGTGACCCCATTCATGTGAGTACCACAAACTCTGGCATGTATATGTTCCAGAAGCTTCACAGCTTCACTAGCATCAACACATTTGAGAAGACCTAAATCTGGAGTCCTCCTATAGAGGATTTCCCCACTTGCAAAGAAATTGAGGGCCATGCGATGTATCGACTTCTTCTGATTGAACGTTGCATTCTCAGGATAAGTCCCGGTCTCTAAATACTTCTTGATGTCAAAATACCAAGGAAAACCATCTAGTTCTGCTTCAATATGTGAACAATGGACAGGCTGCTCTTTTACCGATATATCCAAGGGACCAATATAACTTGTAGCTGGATGTTTAATCATTAATGAAATAGTGGCAAAAGCATCGGCCAACTCATTCTGTGTCCTGGGAGTGTGCATGAATTCAATATTGCGAAATCTTTTGCACAACCTCTGTATATACTGCACATACGGCGTGATCTTTGGGTTCTTCACTGCCCATTCTCCTTGGACCTGGTGAATTAGTAAATCTGAATCTCCAATGACCAACAACTCATGAACATTCATGTCGATCGCCATCTTCAAATCGAGGATGCAAGCTTCATACTCAGCCATGTTGTTCGTGCAATTAAATCAGAGGTTAGCCGCCATAGGATAGTGCTGACCGGACTCTGATACTAAAACCGCTCCGATACCTTTCCCTTGGTGATTTGCCGCTCCATCAAAGAATACTCTCCAACCAGGGTATGCTTCAGAAATATCTTCACCCACAAACAAAACTTCTTCATCGGGGAAATAAGTCTTGAGCGGTTCGTACTCTTCATCAACTGGGTTCTCCGCAAGATGATCGGCTAAGGATTGTGCTTTAATCGCCTTCTGGGTCACATACACAATATCTAACTCGCTCAAAAGTATTTTCCATTTAGCCAACTTCCCGATCGGCATTGCTTTCTAAAAAATATACTTTAACGGGTCCATCTTGGAAATGAGATATGTGGTATAAGAATACAAATAATGTCTCAACTTTTAAGCAATCCAGGTCAAAGCGCAACATGTCCTCTCCAAAAGAGTTTAACGAGCCTCATATGGAGTGAATTTCTTGCTCAGGTAATATATGGCCCGCTCCTTTTTTCTAGTTTCATCATGCTGACCGAGCACGCATCCGAATACGTTATCCGAGACAGACAGATATAGCAACAAAGGACTTCCTTCTCGAGGAGGGACCAATACTGGTGGATTGGACAAATAATTCTTTATGGTATCAAAAATGGTTTGACATTCACCGGTCCACTTGGTCAATGCATCTTTTTTCAACAACCTGAAGATTGGTTCACACACCACGGTGGATTGAGCTATAAATCGACTGATGTAATTCAACCTTCCCAGAAAACTCATCACTTCTTTCTTGGTCTTCGGAGGAGATAATTCCTGGATCGCCTTGATCTTGGAAGGGTCAAGCTCAATGCCCCTCCTGCTGACTATAAATCCCAACAGCTTGCCAGATGGCACTCCAAAAGCACATTTGGCAGGATTTAACTTCAAGTTGTATTGACGCAAACGATCAAAGAATTTCCTCAAGTGAGTCAAGTGATCCGAACTCTCGCGGGACTTAATTATGACATCATCTACATACACCTCGATCTCCTTGTGAATCATATCATGAAAGATGGTTATCATAGCCCTCATATAAGTAGCACCAACATTTTTTAGACCAAACGGCATCTCCCGATAATGATATACACTCCAAGGCGTAATGAAAACTGTCTTTTCTGCATTTTCTTCATCCATCAGGATCTGGTGGTAACCCGCATAAAAATCCACAAATGACTGCATCTCATGCTTAGCACACTTATCAATGAGAATGTGAATGTTCGGTAATGGAAAATTATCTTTCGGACTAGCTTTGTTGAGATCTCTGTAGTCAACACAAATTCTAATTTTTCGGTCTTTCTTGGCAACTGTAACAATGTTGGCTAACCAAGTCGGATATTGCGTCACTTCCACTACTTGAGACTCGATCTATTTCGTAATATCCTCATTGATCTTTAAACTCAACTCAGGCTTGAACTTTCGAGTCTTTTGTTTTACTGGACTGAAATCTGGATTAATCGACAACTTGTGGGATACCATATTCGTACTCAATCCTGGCATATCTCTGTAAGACCAGGTAAATACATCAATGTACTCTCCGAGCAAACGGACCAGGTCCTTTCTTTGAGCTTCAGGCAGATGGACGCTGATATTTACTTCTTTGACACATTCATCATCTCTGAGATTTACAATTTCAGTTTCTTTAAGATTTGGCTTGTGTTGACTTTCAAATTGTCGAAACTCTTCGGCAACATATTCGGGTACCTCATTTTCCTCTTCATATTCCTTACATTCATCATCACTTGTCTCATTTTGTTCACTCGGTTCATGACATGACATGACATTGGCAGGTTTTAAATTAATATTACTGAAATCATAAACGAACAAATTTAGGAAATTAAAATATAAACAGATAAATAAACAAATTTTTGATAAAAGAGGCTTTCATTTAAATTGAAAAACAAGCACAAACTTTGGCCATGACTAAGGGTCATTTCGTCTTTTTAAACATCACAAGGGAATTTAAAAAGAACTCCAAACAAGTAAAACTGCATAAAGGGTGGGTCTCAGGCGTCTTCTGGACTACCACCGATTTTAAAAATAAATAAAAACACATGTCCTTTCTACCCAGATGACCGGGAAATTAGGAGTGGTGTGGAAGTCCAATTTTGCAATTGATCCTCAGGTTCTGCGTCACGGATGCCCGATGTCCCAGCCTCTTCTTCGATGACCGCATCAATCTCCTCAAAAAGGCCCAAGATTCCTTCCCCCAAACCATTGTTAATGGCATATTCCTGCACTGGGAATGACTGGTACAGATGAGGAATTGGCCTGGCCAATGCTTGATCAACACTCTTGTTCTTCATCTCTGCTTCATCATTTGTTGGGACATATCCCAAACCAAACCTTGTTCCTTTGGAGGGAACTTGAATAGGCACAAAAATTCCTTGACAATGATTTCCTAACCCAAAACCCGGTTCGAAACCATTTTGGAGCATGACAGTAGCAATCATCGTGTACACGGCAGGCCTAGGAGGCTGTGGAGCCAAGTCATCACCGGTGGCATTTACCAGCTCTACCGTATAGAAATCACAACCTCGAGAGACATCACCAACGATCGGTGCATACCCATTGGAATGGCTCCCTTCACCATAAATGACCAATTCCTGGTCCTTTCAAACAAATTTCATTAGTTGGTGAAGGGTAGACGGCACAGCCCCAGCCATGTGGATAAACGGTCTTCCCAGATCAAATTATAACTGGTGTTGATATCCAACACCTGGAACTCCACATTAAAATCTGCAGGACCCAACTGAATATCCAAGTTTACCACACCCAATGTGTCTCTTTGCACTCCATCAAAGGCCCTCACATTGACTTGGTTCTGGTGAAGCTTTCCCTAGTCGGATTTCAGCTGCCTTAGAGTCGAAAGTGGGCAGATGTTGAGACCGGACCCATTGTCGACCAACACACGATTTATCATTTTATCTCGGCATTTGATGGTGACATACAGAGCCTTGTTGTGCATCTTGCCTTCAAAGGGCAACTCTTCATCACAAAAGTTGATTTGATGTCCCCGAATGACCTGGTTTATCATGGCCGCTAGATTGTCGTTGTTGGTACCCACGGGGCACATACGTGTCATCTAGAGCCTTTATCAGAGCCTGCCTATGCAACTGCGAACTCATCAATAAAGCCCATAGAGAAATCTGAGTCGGTGTCTTTTCTAGATGCTTCACAATCGAATAATCCTTCGGCTGCATTTTCCTCCAGAACTCCTCGGCTTCAGCTTCACTAATCGGCCTTTTAGACTGATATTTCTTCTGCCCTCCCAGAGCCAACTCTTCCGGCGTGTAACATCTACCGGATTTGGTCATGCCTTGAGTGACAACCGCTTCAATCACAAACCTCGGTCGGGCAAGAGTTTCTCTTGGCACCATGGCAACAACCTTCTGGGGTGTCAGAATCACAAACTCATTTTTCTCTCTAATGCTCAAGGAGGCCACAACCCTTTCCAATTCATCAGGAACAACTGAAACTATCGCCTTTGTTACACACCAATCGTCATCTGTCTCTATCATATTAATAGTGACGCCTCCATGATTCGGCAAAGGATTACTGTTGACGTTGGGCACAACTGTCTGGAGAGAGACTATTTTTTGATCGATCAAGTCCTGAATCTTATGCTTTAAGTTGACAGTCCTCAGTATCATGTCCAACGTTGTTGGAGTGATACGCGCACCTCTAATCAGGCCTGTAAAACTTTGAACTGGTGTCAACCGACTTGGGCCCCACTGGATGAATAAATCCTGCAGCGGTCAACCGTTCAAAAAGTTGGGTCCGACTCTCAATGAGGGAAGTGAAGTTACGGGCTAGTTTTTTCTCAAATCTTGGATGGGATTCGTAGTTGCCTTGTTGGGGAGGAGGCATCTAACGATAATTTGTGGTGTTTGGGCGAGGAGCTTGGTATCTGGGAGAGGAATTTGTTGGGTAGTTTGGATGTGAAGCTTGGTAAGTGGAAGGATTATTTTGGTATTGTGGAGCTGGGGTTTGGTACGTTGGAGAAGGAGTTTGGTAATTTGTTTGAACGTTGGCATAATTGGGAGCAATGTTTCGGTAGTGGTGATACGAAGTCTGGTAAATCAAAGGGGGAGTTTGGTAGATAGGAGGGGGGGTATTTTGATAACTGGGAGGAGTGGTATTTTGGTATCTGGGGGAGGGGTATTTTGGTAACTGGGGAGAGGAGCTTGTTAATCAGCTTACGCATAACAAGCTGGGTATGATCTTTGTGAAGGTCGAGAACGACCTTGGTACGACGAGGATTTCCTTGGGGTTTTCACCCCCTCACAAGAGATAGAGGACACATCCTCTCTTTTCTTCTTCAACAAGCCCGAAGATACGGGTGATGCAGCAACACGGGCAATCTTCCCGGTTCTCAATCCATCTTCTATAGTCTCACCTACCTTGACTATCTCAGCAAATTTTGCTCCAACGAGCAACATGATTTTGTCATAATATTTGGGCTCTTGCCCCCGCACAAACACTTCGACAATTTCCTTTTCTGACATAGGAGGTCAACTCTAGCTGTCTCCTTTCACCATTTATATGTGAATTCTCTGTAACTTTCGGTCGACTTATGCTTCATCTTCTCCAAGGAGTAACGATCATGAACGATCTCCACATTGTAGGCAAATTGTTTGATGAAGTCCTTAGCCAGAGCGTTCCAGCTAGACCACTGTCTCGTTTCATGAGACGTAAACCATTCTAGAGCCTCTCTGTTCAGACTTCTGCTAAAAAGCCTCATTAACATAGCTTCGTCTCTCCTAACTCCCACAAGTTGGTCACAGTAGGCCCTCAGGTGTGCTAAGGGGTTCCCCGTTCCTCCAAAGTTGTCAAATTTTGGCACCTTGAACCCTTCCGAGAGGTCCAAATTCGGATGAATGCACAGGTCTTCGTAACTCAATCCGGCGACTTCAGGAATGCAATTCAATTCCTTCATGGATTTTCTAATTTCCTCCTTCATATCTATCTTGGCGGTCTCTTCCTTTGACCTCTATTCTCTCTCCCTCTCCTCATAGTGGTCGAGCTCCGAACCATGGGCGTCATGCTCGTTGGGGACCGATATTTGGAAAGTAGTTTTTTGCGGTAGTGGAGGGGCAATAGAGGGACTCTGGCCATTCAAAGGGGCGTGATAGTTTTTGGGGAAAGTTTGTGGGTTGGTATATTGGTTGTGGTGAAGGATGGTAGTGCGTGGGTTATTAGCGTTTTGGTTGTGAGGGGGTGGGCCATTTTAGGAAGGAAGTGTCACTTGGAGGTTGGTATTTTGAGGAGGGGGTGGTGTTTGATAAGAGGCTGAGGCGTAATGGGGGTTTTGGGTGGTAAGGTCAATGATGGAGGGATTACGAGCAGGACTTGAAGGCGGGTTTTGAGCTTGTTCCACGTTAGGAGGGGAATTTAAGCTGGAAGTCTTTCATCTGGTTGAGCGTTGACAACAAAAATTGGAGGAGGTAAATCTTGTTTTCTTTGCATCTCGACCCTCATCTCAGCAATTTGTTGCATCAACTGCAGGATCAGTTCATTTTGATCGGCAAGGGCGGGTTGAGCCACCATGACATCAGTAAGACTGGTTCTTCGTTGTTATCACCCATTGCTGACTTGCCCTTCCGAGAACTTTGACTGGGGAATGAATCTGTGGACCTTTAGATCTAGTGAAATAAGGATGACCGGCTAGTGTATCTTCTAACTACCTGTAGAGAAAAACAACTCAAAGGCAAATCTGTTAGTATTAGTTCTGGATGAATAATGCAAGATATCACATAGAATGCATATAAACACATAAGAGTTGCTTTGTTTGAGAACATGTTAACCCACGAATAATGGGGACTGATTTTGAACGAGCAGGAATTTGCTCATTTTATTTCGAGGCTGGTGACTCAGAAAGGTTAAATTGCGTTGAGTTAAGGTCTTCTTACTGCATCTCTCGGCATCTGTTGATGTGAATTCAATGTTTCCTTGTATAATGAAAGGAGGAAAAGAAAATTTTCAAAAGATAGGGGCCGGGCCTTGAAAAGTTGCCTACGTATCTCCAAAGGAGAATTCAGGCCCTACGTAGTTTGAATACGAAAGGAAATTTTCATTTTCATTCATTTCTAGCGATTACAAGGAAAGTGAAAAACAGACAATAAAGCTCCTAAAAGATAAAATGTGCCTTCATCCAAGCCATTCTTGTTTCAATTGTCGCATTAATCACGGGGGGTGAACTCAACTTGAATCTTTCCCATGTTGACGAGGGATTCCACGTCATAGCGAAACCCGAGGCACCTTCCAATGTTGTGATCTGTGGCGTCATGATAAGGGCAGGGTTTCCATATTTCAATTACAACGGGATCGATAGCCTCGTCATCCTTTCTGATAGAGGCCAGGACCCCTTTTCGAACCAACTGACTGTAGATCTCCAACAACATTTTCTTTAAAGGCGTGAAGTAGTGACAATAAAACAAAGTGTGCTCAGTGACCGGCATACTGGTCTCCGGTTGGTCACAAGTAAGGACGGTGTTCTTATCCCACATATACAGGATCTCCCCAACGTTGATCAGGTTGCGTATTGCTGCCTTAAGCTCCACACATTCTTCTATAGTGTGTCCTCTTTGGTTCGGGTGGTAGGCACACGTCTTTTGAGAGCTTTCATGCCCAAACCCAAAAGTGGTTCCTTCGAGAGGTTTCAACATGCGTGAAGCCTTAAGGTGTTCGTAAATGAGAGCACACGGCACGACTCTTACCCCCACGCTATGTATTCGCTCATAAGATAGGAGGGTGATCTTTTTGTCTCCTCCTTTCAGACGCCCCAGGAAGGGAAGCATATAGATGATTTCTTCATCGCATCTTCTTCATTAGCTCCAAGGTAAGTGTCTTCGGGACCACTATTGGCTTCTTGATTGAAGAGGGAGCATTTTCCGCGTATCTTCTGAAGCCTCATGGTTATATCATTGTTGAAGACATCATATTCCTTCCGCATAGCTACCGTCTCCTCATTCACGATAGCATATCTTGCCATTTTAGTAGTGAACTCCGCGTCCAGTGCTGCAATTTTGGCTTGCGCAGCTGCGGTGGCTAATTCTACTTTTATTCTTCTTCCTTCCATTTCTCAAATCTCTTGTTTGAATCGACATAGTTTCATACTTAAATCCTCATATGTTAGCTCCATCTCGATATTTTTTCCCTTTTCCATCTTAGCAGCAATTTCACCTTTCCTGAGATGATAGAATAATGTTTTAGGATTTGGTAGTGAGATTTTATTTTTGGCTGAGAAACTCAAGACTCTGGAAATTTTGGTCAAAATTTTTGGGGTAGTGACTTTTATCCAGTATTGTAGAGATTATTTTTTTTGGAAATTTTTGAAAAGGAGTGGGCTAAAAATGCATCATTCAAAGCAACAAAATCACATTAACAGTTAAAGCACACAAGCAGCTAACGCGCTTCCAAAACAAGTAGGGGGCCCTTTTATGCCAAGGGTAGGCCTAGCGTATTTAAAAGATGTATGTGTGGAATTGAACCATTATGCTACCCCAAAGAAAATTACTCATATAAGATGATGTTCAAAGAGCGAAAATAAGCAGGGTAGGGAATAAACGAGAAATACAAAAGGAAAGGCCCACGCAGGGGTCATTTGAAAAGAGTACCAAAATATAAGAAATGCAAGCCCACGCAGGGGCAAACAACAGCAAGTACATATAGAAAAACCCACGCAGGGGCGAAGTCCACTAAGATATCCCCGATGGCCCTGCTTCCAATCTGCTCCTCTTGTTCTGTGCCATGAGATGCTGAAGCCTGTATTGAATCATTAGCAAATATCCTTCGCTCCGGCGGCCTTTCTCTTCCCAGTCTTCGAGACACATTCCGCTTTTCTTATCTCTAATCCATAAATTGAGCTCTCCCAGGTCGCTTTTCAGGCTTTCTAATTCCCTAGTTACACTCTCGAGGGCATATTTATCCTCCTCTTTGTTTTTGGAGGAATTCATTGTACATTTCCTGAACTTCCTTCTTCACCTCTCATAATTCTATCAAAGCTTTGGACTTTTTGTCCTCCACACTACGATAAATGTTTGGGACTGGGAAGGAGATACCTTGTATATCGTTCTTCAACCAAGCTTTGTAGGTTTCATTGTACCCGGCATCAAATCGGTCCACGGCAATTGTTTTGTCATTCATTCGTATTGTCTTTTTCCATTCTCTCAGCATCTATGAAGCCTCATTCACTCTATCATCCCCAATGTCGAACACATAGATACGATAATATGCATTTGGGAGGGTAGTTTGTCTTCTTCCGAACTGCCTCAGGACTCGAATGGGTGTGTAGGGGCGGATACCCCGAATACCTGGTAGAGGAAGCACGAGTTGTCTGTGGCCCCGTACTACGACATCTTTTGAGATGAAGCGATCGAACATCCAAAGAATATATTCTTCTCTCAGCTTGGAGAAAATCTGAGCCCATCTTCCTCGAGTCTTTCCTATTTTCTAAATCTACCCAAAACAACACATCATTCAAACCCTTAAGAGAATTATTATCATCGAGGGTATGTAGTTGTTGAGTCTCATGTCCCTTCGCTAAGTGGCTCAGTATCCACCATTGAAGAAGGAGGTTACAACCCTGAAAGTAGCGATGTCATTCCTTACATCTTCCCAAAGCACGGTACATGTCGGACAGGATGACAGGCGCGATGGGATAATACTTCGTTCTCCCTTGGTTCAGATGCCCATGAAAAAGAGTGTGCAAGCATTATTACTCGAGTGTTGATGCTGAGGCTCGGGCCTTGGGGAAAAACCATAGTACCTAATAGCACGATAGTGAATGCTAAGGGTCTGATCCCGTCCCATTCTCTGAAGGTGACCCTGAATTCTTGGTTGTAATTCGCATAAAAGCTTGCATCTCCAAATCTAGCATAGAGATCCATAAAAGAAACGCTAGAACCTTCGGCCCAGAAGGCGTAATCTTTCCTTAATCCGAGCCAATTTATAATATCCTCGAGAGTAGGCTTGTTAGAGATTAAGATTATTTCATGTTTTCTCATCTTTCTTTCAAGCCCTGTACCGACTATGTCTATTTCGTCCCGAATTTCCTCAATTGTTGGGGTGATTTCCATGGTTCCAAATCGGAACACCATTTTCTCGTTGTCCCAATAACCCGTGAGGACTTCAATTAGCTCGGGCCACCCAACCATGTTAATGAGTTCTGTTAAGGCCCCCACATATTTGTTGAGGTCCCTTTTGTGAAACGTATTGAGGTTGTTGTACCACATCTTGAGCAGAACTGGGGCTTTCACTACCATGTCAAATTTGGGAAATCGATTCATACCTACAAAATAAAGCATGGTTAAGATCCCCACCCCAAATAGGTAACAATCATTTTTCCACACATACATCTTTCAAATGTCAAATAATATGATATGTCGTTAGGTCGTGGACCTTGGACATAATTTTTGGCGGTTTTACTAATGGACTTAATACGCCTTGGGTATTAAGCGGTCTTAGACTAATGCTTAGTTTTGAATTTGGTTTCGCTCTACTCTATGCTTACTAGAATTGGTTTAGAAATGACGGTTACCCGAGTCGGACAAACAACAAGGTGAAGATTAATAAACGACGTTGGATGACCGCAAGCCAACTATTCATTTATCACTTCCAAAGAACTCAATTTGTGTTTTTTCTGAAGGACAGTCGTGGTAATTCACGTAACCGCCTTTCTTCCTAATGCAATCTATTTGTTGTTTGACGGAATAGGCTGCCATGAATGTCACAGTTCAATATATACGATAAATAAAACAAGTAGACAGTTAAAACACATAGCCAAAAAAATTAATCTAAAGGTTAGAACTATTCAAATCCCCAGCAGAGTCGCCATTCTGTTTTATTCAAAAAATGATTTTAGACTGATTTTATGAATCCCCACTTAATATTTAAGAAAAATCAAGAAAATTATTGTTTTCAAAAGACTAAACCAGAAATCTAATGAAAACTTAAAAAGGGGTTCGGCGTTCTTATTAGAGTTTTAGGAAGGATTTTAAAGCACCTAGAACACCCGTTAATGCGATTATCCGATAATTAATCATTTGGCTAAATTCGTTGACTTGATTTGAATTCAAACAATATTTATAGTTAGGACCATTTGAAGGTAGAAAAAAAATATTGATATATTATTTAAGTGAAATATCTTGTAAATTGATTTATTTATTTTTTAAGTCAAGCAAACGATGAAGTAATTTAGTTAAGTAGTTAATTCAAAAATGGGTGTCTTTCGGGGATTTTAATTTTAAAACCTTAAGGTTAAATAGCAGGTATTGACAAGTAAACAAATATAATAAAAGAACCAAGAAGGAGAGAGACTTGGGTCCAAATCTGGTTTTCCTGTCCGCCTGGGCCTGTATTTGGACCCATTTTTGCTTTGGGCCTTTGGCTCACTTGAGTCACCTGTCCTAAATTCTAGCAAGTAATAATAAGTAAAATGACAAGGGCTTAGGCCCAAAATAACAAAATACAATATTTTTTTTAAATTAAGAGTGGGCATTTGGCCCCCTTTCTCATTTTTCTCCCCTATCGACTCTGATTCATGTTCATCAAATTTTCATGGATGGATGACTCGATAAAGGGAATTCGAGCCTTTATGGCTCTCTCAAAATGCAAGAGGAACGTGATTGGACAGGGCCGAAACAAGCAGGGGCAACTTCACCACTACGCAATCTCGAACATGAACAAAGGTTAAGAAATCTGGATAGGAATATCGAACCCAAATATTCAAAGCAAGTATTTCCTCTGTTTTTCCTTGAAGTGTAGTTAGTTTGTATTTTAAACACTATCACTCAAACCTTTCTTTGTATATTTTTTTTTGCTAAATAAAATTCCAACCTTTTTCTCCCAACCCTTTTACAATGACCAACAAGGAACTATATATATCCGGGGAAATATCGTTCATGATTTTAGGGGGGGAAAAGAGTGAAAAGAGGATAGGAGCAAGGGCTAATTTGGAATTTCCCACAATTTTCCCAAATTCCAAAAATCTTTTCCAGGACTAGAGGACAGCTGGGTTTGGTACGAAATTTCCTCCAAAATCTCCGAAAATCTGAACGAGGCAACAGGGATAGAACGAGTTGGTGAGAGCAGACGCTTGCTTTTCCATGGATTCCGCCGTTCCAGCTGCTGCTGCTTTGACATTTTGGACTGCTGCTGTTGACATTTTGGACTTTGCTGAAGGAGAAAGAGAACAGAGGTGGGGTCATTTGGTACTGTTGTGTTGCTATTGTATCGTTGGGAATGTAATATTCTGGATTCTTTCTTTGTTGATGAAGGGATTGGGCCGGGTTAGGAAGTGAAAGAATGGGTTGGGTCAAATAAAGTGTTGGGTCGGTTTTGACAGAATTGGGAAAAAGAATTGAAGGAATAATGAGCTCAAAAATTGGTGAGCTGAAATGTGGCATTGCCGAGGGACACTGAAAATGTTTTTGGGCTGGGTTTTCTAATTAGAAGTGGTGGGTCGGTTGAAAGGGAATTAGAAAAACTTAGCCAATTTGATTTAGTTACAATAGATTTTGCTAGTAATTAAATGAGACAAATTGATATTAATTAATTAACGAGCTTCTTAATATTAACGAGATAAAATAATTAATCTAATTATAAACTAATTAATTTTAACAATATAAACGACTAAATAACCAAATATTTAAATAAAGCTAAAATCCTTTTGAGATAATTTTTGAACATTCATAAAATACACTAATTAGACACATAATTATATAATAATTAACTTAATTCTAAACTAATTAACTCAAAATATAATCTATTAATTAATTTAAACTAAATAATCAAATATTTAGATAAAACTATAAATCCTTTTGAGACAATTCTTGAACATTCATAAAATATACTAATTATATAAATAATTATGTAAATATATATATTATTTAAAAATTATAAGAAGTGGCTAAACTATTTAAAAGGCGAAATGGTCTGGTGGACCCTTGTACTTGTATCTGTTTGTATTGTGAACCCTTATACTTACCCTTTTGTCATCTGGACCCCTGAATCCATCCAAACCCAACATTTTAAACACTTTTTTTTATGTGGCATCCTATGTGGAAAGACTCCACATGGAGCGTATGATACACACAAGGTAAGAGCGTGAGACGCCTCTAACGGTCAGATTTTGACCTTTAAAGGCCATCTTTTTTTCTTTATTTTCACTCAAACACCATTGTTGGACAAATTTGAACTTTTTTCTCCTCTTTTTCTCGATTTTGTCTCTTCAAAAAAAAAATTCTTTTTTTTTGGCTTTTTTTTTTCCTTCGATCTACTCATCTTTTTTTTGTTTGTGATTCTATTGTATTTTTGTTTCATCTTTCTTTTTGTGTGGTTCTATTGTATTTTTGTTGGTTTGATTTTGTTGGTCTTCACAATGACGATTCGATGTTGCTACTGTGGAATATATGCTGAACTAAAGATATCAAGAACACCAACTAATCCTGGAAGAATGTTTTGGGGTTGCCAAAAATATTCATCCGGTAATGTGTGTGGATTCTTCCGATGGGCTGATGCAAATGATTCAACATGCCAAGAACAATACAACATTAAGAATCCATCAATGAGTTCAGGGCAAGGAAGACAAGCAAGACATAGAAGACAAGGAAGGCAAGGAAGACAAGGATCAAACACTAGTATTGATATCACTGTTATTGTGATTGTTGTTATTTGGTTTGTAGCCGTTATTTTTAAGATATATTAATTTGTACTAGGTGTTATTTGATAATGAAATGGACTGCATTTGCTTCAGAAATCTAAATAGCAACTTCATTCAAACACAAATTCATATAGGCGCCATTCATATACAAAAACAAAGTCTTCCTAATAGCATAACCAAAAAAATTGGGATCAAGTCATTAATCAAAATAAAGTTAGTTGGGATCAAGTCATTAAGCTAAACCAAGTGAAATCAAATGTGTGCATTGAGTGCTTGGTGTGCCTTGAGTGCTTCTGTAGCTCTCATCATGTAGCTGCCTTTGAGTAATTGCAACTCTTCCCTTCCACCTTAGTCCATTGGGTTTGTAACCAAGATCAATATTGGTAGGAGTTGAACTTGACAATGTAGCACTATGTAATACCCTATCAGTATTTCCAGACTGAGAGAACAACAAAAATCTTAACTTAAAGATGACTAATATCAATTAAAGCAATTTAATGTGTTTAAATGATAAAATACATACCCTTGCAGTTACACTGCCACCTGATCCAAATAAGAGACCATAACCAATTGTCTTTACTTTTTTTGGTCTTGGTTTCTTATATGCAAGAGTTGCACCACCTCTCAAAGTTGTACTAGTCTTTCTTTTTTGGCCACCTGCACTAGAAGTTGATTGTTGAGTACTTAATTGTCTCACATCACTTGTTGTAGCACTGGTAGGCCTTCCACCAGATGCCAAGGCAGTTGCAGACCTCACACCACTTGATGAAGCATTTGTAGGCCTTGTAGCACTAATTAGACCTGCACTTGGAATGCAACCTGCACTTGGACATGCACTTGGACCTGCACTTGGACCTGCACTTGGAGTGCAACTTGCACTTAGACCTGCATTTACACTTGACTGGCTTCCAGCAGTTGCAGCACTTGCAACACTTATTCCAGTAGCAACATTTGAAGTTGCAACACTTGTTCCAGCAGCAGCATTTTTCTACAAAAATATTTTAAAGTCAAAAGTATAACAAGAGTAAAATTCAGTAACAAAGAGACATTAAAGCACAACTTACCAGAGTTGGACATCCTTTCTTGTTATGTCCAAAAGTCTTACACACGGAACATTTCATTTTTCTTCCCTTCCTTGTAGCCTTTCCAAACTTCTTCTTAACTGGCTCATCACTATCTCTTCTACTATTTTTTCCTGGTCTTCCTGGCATAGCTGTAATTTCAGGTGGTTCAATGGTTGGTTTATCACTTTTTGGCCACATCTTCATGTTTGTCATAGGTTGAATAAATCTATTATATGCTTTCAGGTATGTTTCCTTCTTATACCAGTGATCAACAACCCAATCCTTATAATGAATTGTTGTAAGTGCATGGCCACAAGGAATTCCCTTTAATTGCCATGACCTACAACTACACACCTTCTTTTTTAGGTCAACAACATGTTTATATGGTGGATCATGAATCTCAAAGCCAAAATCACCATTAAACTTTACCTCACAATTATCTGCAATTTCAGCATTTTTTCTAAGAATATCCATAGCCATTGGTGCTACATCAGTAATCCATTTTTCTGAAAATTCTATCATGTGATTCATTCTTTCCATAACTTTGACTCTTATTTCCTCTAGCATAGTGATTATTGATTTGAACCTAGCACCTAAAATCCAACTGTTGAAAGTCTCACACATGTTGTTCTCAACCACATCACACTTGCTATGTTCTTTAAAATATGCCCTACACCATGCTTCTTTGTTATACTTTAACAAAGCTTCTACAATGCCTACTCCTAACTCACTCAAGTCATCAAGTTTGGACTGTAAAAGTACCTCAAATGATGCCCTGGCAACCTGCCAGAATTTTCTTCTCCTTTCTTCACCCCTCCAGTCTTTCTTCCAGTTTGCCCATATATGTCTAGCACACCATCTAATTTCAGCATTTGGCAATACATCAATAAGTGCAAGATGAAGACCCTGTCAAACAAAGAACATTTGACATACAACAATGTTAAATATCAATTACTCCAAATATGAAGAAATAAATTTAACAAATAATATAGTAATACCTTTTGCATATCAGACATCACTGTTAGTCCTTCACCTTCTGTAAGCTCCAAATCATGTTTGATGCACTTGAGAAACCAAGACCATGTGTCCTTGGTTTCTTTATCAACTACTGCCCATGCTATGGGGTACATCTGATTATTTCCATCTTTGGAAATGCAAGATAACAGTTCACCTTTACATACATTTTTAAGAAATGCACCATCTAAATCAATAATCCTTCTACACCCTTCTTTCCATCCAATTTTTAAGGAACCAAGACAAATATAGATGCTCATAAACACCTCTTTTCCTGGAATTGTGTTCTTGGATGTCCTAATAGATACAGTAGTTCCAAGATTTGTGGTCTTTAATTGCTCAGCATAATCATACAACCTAGCAAACTCCTCTTTGAAATCTCTCATATGTTCCTTCATAACTCTCAGTTTTGCCTTTCTACAACTTGTCTTACTAACATACAAACCATATTGCTTTTGTATCAAAGACTGAATCTGATGTAGTTTGATGGTAGGCTCACTCATAATCCTCTCATTGTAATGTTTACTAATCCAAATGGGGGTACACAGTTTGTTTCTTGTTCTTTTAAAACACTTATGGACATGAAAATATGTTTTAACACTGAAGTTTCCAGTGTTACCATCAATACTTCCAAGAATATGCCAAGGACAACCTTTTTTATTACACTTTGCCCTTATCTTTTCCTTCTCATTAGGTTTCAATATAATATTAACACCCTTCTGAATAGAATAAGTTCACAGTGCCTCCCTGAACTCAATGTGATTCAAAAATACCATATACAGTTGAAATAAAACCTTTTTAGCAGTTGGATCAAAGTAGATCTTTGTACTTTCCTGCCTAGGTGCTGGATCTACCACTTCATCAATCTCAACAGGATCCCCTTCATCTTCACTAATGTCACTACCAGGATCTGAGCTATCAAAATAAGGGTCATCACCACCCAAATTGCCTTCAAATCTCACCCTCTTCTCCTTATAAATATCTTCAAAACCAGCATCTATACCTACAGGACCAAATGGTATCTCATCTAGATTTACTCTAGCAGTCTTTTCTTTAACTTGTTCTTGAATATTAGACTGCCTAGCTTGCAGCAACTCCTCATCCAAATCACTCAAATCATCAATATTTTCATCAATATCATAGAGTGAATCAAAATCAGAATGTTCTTCAACTCTAGGGGCAAGGGCTTGTTCTTCAACTAAAGGGGACTGATTTTGGTTTAAATCCCTATTTTCATTTTCATCAAATGGTTGAGATGAAGACACATCAGCCCTATCTATTTGTGTGGAGGATGACAGATCAGCCCTATTTTTGTGTGGGGAGGAAGACACATCAGCATTATCTTGTTGTGGAGATGAGGAAACATCAGTATTAGTGCTAGGCAATACAAGTATCTCCTCTACAACTAAAGGTATACTAATGGGATGGACAACATATACATCAACAAAATCAGCACCCTTCAAACCATTAAGAAAGCTTAAAACATTAGAATCAGTATTTAACATGTAAAAAGTACCCTTCTTGTTGACTCTACATCCAAATGTCTCAACATTTTCAACACCCAATTCCATTGCTATTTTATGAAACAACATAATAAGCAACTCATCGACATCTATATTAATCTTTTCAACACTAGTGATTCCATTGACATACCTTAAAGTAGGATTAGATACAAAACAGCCCCCATAGTGAAATTGAAGTGTCACTATAGTTAAAGCCATTACCTTACGATGCCTGTAAAGTAAAAAAAAACAACTACAGTTAAATCATAAACTTACCATGACTGTAACACAAAAATCCTTAATTTTTTTAAGGAAATAATGAATTGTTGTAACAGTTAAAGCCATTAACTTACCATGACTGTAATTGTTGTAATTGCTGTAATAATGCACCACTAACACTATCAATACCCAAGAAAATTGACCATAAATAAAATATTAATTTTAGTCGAAATTGGTATTTTATATAAACCCTAGAATCTACTCGAATTCACCAAATATGCCATTGAAGTCACTCAAAGTCACTCAAAGTCATACATCAACTAAGAAAGCATATTACACTAATATTACACCCAAACCAAAGTAAAATCCCAAAAAATATCAGAAAATCGAATGACAATCGACCCTAAAATCAAACAGATACGCACGAGAAAATGAAAAAGATCATAACTAATGCAAAAGGCAAGAACTTACAACGAAAATCGGAGTGGAACTGAGCTTCAACTGAGCGAAAGTTTGGAAAATCACAGACGAACATCGCGAAGAGGAGAAGAGAAGAGGAGAAGTGTAAAAGTCGCGAAGGTTTGGAAAATTTCGCCGGAGTTAGGACTATTCTTAGTTTAAGGTAAGTCATTTCCCACGTGGAATATAATATCATACGTGGATTAATTTTTTTTTCTTTTTGGCCAACGTGTACGTGTTTGTGCAACACGCACCATACCACATCAAAAAAAGTGTTTAAAATGTTGGGTTTGGATGGGTTCAGGGGTCCAGATGACAAAAGGGTAAGTATAAGGGTTCACAATACAAACAGATACAAGTACAAGGGTCCACCAGACCATTTCGCCTTATTATTATGATATCATATCATGATTAAATATCGCATGAACAAACGGACATAAAACTCTTAACACTTGATTCTTTCCTCTCAAACAGGGCATTAATGCAGAGTTCTCCAAAATAAAAAGTTTGAGTAATTTGAAAAAGACATTCTAATATTGTGTATTTGTGATGTTATTATACCGTATTTTTCATGTTATGTATCAGGCTTAAAAGACAGGAAAATACTGCCCAAACGGCACCGTGACAATGATTTCCTATTCAATAATTTTCCCCTAATTTTCCCTCTTCCCTATAAACCCCTGTAAGAGAATCCATACTTCATAAAACTTTAAGATATCTTTTGGTATTCCTTCATTTTTTTTCCTATATAAGTTCATCTTTTTTTGTTTCATGAAACCCCGATCCAATGTTATCATTTTATTCTATAGTTAAAGTAGATGAAAAAGACTCTTGAATTTTAATTGTGCATGAAATTTGAAATCACGATATGAAATATAATATGAAATTATGAGATGAAATTGAAGTGTTGTTTGGACATGCAATTTGGACTTTTTATGTTATATGTTTTCTCACAAACATAAAAAATTCATAAGTTGTAAAACTATTAAATTTGTCTCAATTCTTTATACAATCTTGTCAATTAAACAAAAGTTTATAAAATCCTATAATAAACTATCACAAAGCTATTCTAAAAAATATAATATTTATTGATTAAACTTTAATTTCAACGTGAGGCGTGAGATTATCCGTACTATGTGACATAATTTTTTTTATTGAGTTAAAATTTGATCAATTAAAGTTAAGATGAAACAATTACTTAAGTGGAGAACAAATAACTTTGCAATAATTTATTATGCAATTTTATAATTTTTTGTTTATTTAGTAAGATTGAATAAACAATTGAGACTATTTTAATAGTTTTACAACTTATGAAATTCTTATATTTATGAGAAAATATACAAACACAAAAAAATCATATCGCATATCCAAACATAATTTTAACTTCATACTATGATATCATATCATAATTTTATATCGCATGAGCAAACAGACCTAAAACTCTTTAACACTTGATTCTTTCCTCTCAAACAGGGCATCAATGCAGAGTTCTCCAAAATAAAAAGTTTGAGTAATTTGAAAAAGACATTCTAATATTGCGTATTTGTGATGTTATTATACCGTATTTTTCATGTTATGTATCAGGCTTAAAAGACAGGAAAATACTGCCCGAACTGCACCGTGACGATGATTTCCTATTCAATAATTTTCCCCTAATTTTCCCTCCTTCCTATAAACCCCTGTAAGCAAAACCCCCAGTCTCTCTTGTGGCCTTTTTCAGTTCCCACCCCCATTTTCTATTCCGGCGTCTTCTTCAACCCAAGAATTGATTGATTCTTGATTCACAAGAACAATGGGAAGTCGGTCGTGTTTAGCAGGTATGGAGGTTCCTATTACAGGCAGCGATTCCGTCAAGTTTGTTCAACTCTCCCTCCCTTCTTCTACTTCCGCTTCCGCTTCTTCTCCAACACCCCCTACCGGGGTAAGAGACGTCGGTTCTTGCTCCATCATTGGGAACCCTCCCGCCTATTTCACTTGGTAACAGATTTGACCATCCTCATTCTATTCATTTTACATTACAAATATGTATGAATTCACAAGTAATCTTGTGTATGTGGATTGGAATAATTGATTGTTTTCTTTTTCTTCTTTCTAAATTAGTGCATGTACTTCTTTTACCCTTTCTGGGTGTGGGTTTGAAATATGAAGTGTATCTGATGTTAAAAAGAAAAGTTTATCTATGTAATTATACGGTTTTGAGTGTCTACTGAAGTGGGTTGTTGTATGGTGTCAAGAAAGACAAGTGATCTTGAATTTCTTGAATAGTAAAACAGTCCTTCTTGAACTTTCTTCATACTTGTAATTGATCTTGAATTTCTTGAATAGTGAAACAGTCTTTCTTGAACTTTCTTCATACTTGTAATTGGAAATCAATTATGAAACTTAAGTACTCCTTTTTTATATTGTTCTTGATTCTTGAACAAAGAACATATTTCTGAGTGTCTACTGAAGTGGGTTGTGTATGGTGGTGACAAGAAAGACAAGTGATCTTGAATTTCTTTAACAGTGAATCAGTCTTTCTTGTTTTAGTTTATCCAAAGAAGTTTCTTCATACTTGTAATTGGAACTCAATTATGAACCTTAAGGACTTCAGTTTTATATTGTTGTTGAAAGAAGAACATATTTGTGTGATCCAATTGACTGTGAGAATAAAGGTCGGTGGATTTTGAGCCCAGCCTGATGGGCAGTGGGCTTTGTCCAACAGGATAGAGAGGATTTTCTTGGGTGAGGGATGTGATGTAGTTCCTTCTGTCAAGAAAAAAAAAACTAAATATTAAATAGTGTCATAAGAATATAAAGTGATGGAGCTTCTATCTGATCAACCGTCTATTGTACTAAGGCTCTGCCTGCTTTTGGATTTGGAGTTAACAACGCCTCATTTTTCTTCTCTCATGTCCATATTTTCAAGCTATTTTTTTGACATTTTTCCCTTGTATGTGTTCGGTGTAGCATATTAATCACCATGGTATTCTTCTTCACATACTAACTATAATGGCTGAGTTCTGTTGCTACAGGAAAATTTGCAGAAGTCAGCCAAATGTGTTGGAAATAATGGAGTTCTGTGGTCATAAGGAGTTCCCAAAAACAGGATTGCAAATTGTATTCCCAGAAGCACTTTTTCCATTTGCAGTCATCTGCAAAAATGAAGTATACCATTTTGTGCCGGCTTTATGCTGTTCAATATTCTTGTTTGCTTAATAGTTGGCAAAGATTTTCATGAATCATTAACAATTGTTGATTCACTCTTGGTTCTTGTAGATGGCATTTTCTTCTGTCAAACCATATTTGCTTCATGCCATGACAGTGTCTGGGGTTGCCTACCTTATTAAACTTGAAAACATCTCCAATTATGTATCTAGCTCCCATTTGCAATCTGATGATTTTGTTGACTTCAACACTCATCCTCATCCTCATCAAGGAGCAGCAACAGCAGTGGCAGGAATAGCAGAACTGATGGTAGTTGGAAGAAGTGATGGATCAGTTGGATGCTTCCAGCTTGGCATCCTTGACCAACGAGCTCCAGGTTTCAAATCCTTGTAAAATTTTCCTTCAATCTGTTATTCTTTTTGGATATGTTTTTTTTCAAGTATCTGGAACTTTTGCATCTTAAGGGCCGTACTTTATGATTTTGAAGTATGGATTCTCTTATCCTTTTGTCTTGTCACTGCAGTTACTTTAGCATACGAGTGGCATCTAGATGTTTTACTTTTGCAATCTTGTTGCACCTACACTTTGATCTTTCTTTTCTCCTCTTCATGCTGACACTTTGTAAATTAATAGGCTTTGTTCAGGAACTGCGTGATGATTCTGGTCTTGGTCGTTTGTGGGGCGTTTTGTCAAGGTATTTGCTATCTCAGTTAAGGAAATGTAGTTACACATAGAAACCTAGTTTGAAACTGGGTTTATATCCTTTCTTCTGAGTTCAATCCTTTTAATGTGGTATTTTGGTTAGCTTTGCCTTTTGTAGCTCGCCTTAGTTTCTGATTATGGTGTTCAAATGCACACTGTCCATGTACTTAAATTATTTGCAGTTCGGTGTGCATCATTAAAATTTATGGTTTGTAAGATGAAAAATAATTGAGTTCTAATTCATAAGAAAGAACAGTCATCAACAGAAGTAACAAAATGAAGTATGAAATCTTGAAGTAGAAATGAACGACAACCCTTATATATCTGAGTAGACAACTCAAGATACTAAAAAATCTGAGTGGACTCATTTTTGTAACAAATAACAAGAGTCTAGATGACATGACTCACACTTTATTGAAGACAAAAAGACTTGAAATTGCATTCTACAATTGGAATACTTTTGGATGTCCTAGAAAACCATGAAAAAGAACACGGGACAGATGAAGTGAAAGTAACTGGTGTCTTTAGACAAGCTAGCCGAAACAAACCTTGTGATTCGTATTCTATTTCAATCACCTACCTTGTATTTTTTACACAATAGAAGCAACTATGAAATCAAATCACAGAGCAATTGAGGGTTTTGATTAGTGTACAGTGTACTATTAAATATATGGACATCTCGGTAAAGAATTGAAGGTCAATGAAGGAGGAGAGTGAGTTCCACCTATTCTTGTAATTACTGTATTGCATAAACTAAGGCGGCAATTGTAAAAACCGCAGGATAGATTAAGGACATAAAAATGTATTTGTTATTAAAGATGTGGTCAAAGGTACAGGGGTCGAAATCCCATGGCCCAAAAGTAGATCACGTGATATAGGCAATGGAGTTTCAGGCTGGGTTGTTTAAGTTGTAGATGAGGATCCTCTGGCGCTACAGTGCCAGCCTTCTGCCTGTGGCATTCCCGTCTTTGCACTGCCGCTTCAGAGGGTTGAGTCTGCAGCTACTTGCTGGAAATTGTGCTACTCTTGTGGTCTTTGAAAGCTGCAGGCCTGCAATCTCAACAGAGGTTCTCAATTTTGTCTTTTAACTGCAAAACAGCTGTGTCGTAAACTTTTTTTTTTTTGACAAAGGTAACAGAATGTGTAGTCATAAATTTCTTGGACTTCTAATCAATATTTGACCTAAACAACTCTAAAAATTAGCACAAGATCAATTATAGAACTACTTAGACAGTTAAATCATTGCCAGCATGACCTACTACAATTTTCACTCAAATTATATAGGCTTGGTTTTTAATTAGTGAATATAAGATAAATAACTCTAATTTTTTAAGTTTAATTAATTAAGATAAAATTACTCTATTTCTTAAAGTTGTCAGTCCTTGTATATTGGGCGAAAAGTAGTGTTAAAGCAAAATGTGATAAAATTAAAGAGGAACTAAAATGACTACAGGTGTGTTGCAAAAGATGCTGTAAATTGATGGTTTGATGATTTTTATATATTTACATACCAAAACTAATGGCTTTACCTGAAAAACAGCCTTTGATGCCATTCTTATGAAGCATGTGGATACACCCCCCCCCACCCCCCCACCCCAAACCCAAGAGAAGTGAGACCAATTCAGCTGCTGACTATATTTTTCTAGACAACATGTTTCTTCTTGTGCATTCTGGTTTACCCCACCTTTACCCTCTATCTGATTTTCAGGGGAAGGTCAAATGCTGCAGTGCAGGATCTAGTAATATCGGAGTTTCACCAGAAAAGGCTTCTATTTGTGCTTCATTCTGATGGGAGCTTACGTGTGTGGGACCTTTCAAATCGTTCCAGAATTTCCAGTCATTCTTTAAGTGTTTCACCATCAGCAGGTAATTTATATCTTCTTTTGTATTTTCATTATTTTTCTGCTTTAGCTGATTATTCAGTTTCTCTCGTGAGCATTTGAATTTTTCTTTCTCCGAAACAGCGTCACGGTTTCTCTCCTTTGATGTGTGTGTGCGAGCTTTCCCAGTGGCGCCAAAATTAGGTCAAATTTTCCTCCAGGGAATAAAGTGGTGGAGGTAGGTAGAAGGGGATGTGTCTCAAGTCCCATGCACGGTATGGGAAGACATGTCATGGACTACATGTAATAAGAAAACATTACTTTATATACTCAACTGATCAGGGTTTTATTTGTAGATGACTTATTAAGAATATTGTGTAGACATCTTCTGCAAGGTTTAAGAATAAATGCACCGCCAATCTGCTGGTATCTATTTAGGTATCAGTACTCCTTTAGGTATATTTGGGAGAAAAGAAAGGAAAAAGGAAGTGTAGGAGAGTTAACTTTGTTCCCCCCCTTTTTTTCCTTTTGACCTTTTAAAGCCAGATAGCTATGCAAGAAGTGCCAAAAGCTTCCCAACTAAGCCTTGCACAACTTTCTGGGTTTTTGAGGGGGGAGGTGTTTGTTTCTTACATTTACTTACTAAAAGCACATGCAAGAAAATTATTTTCCTTTTCCTTTGCTTTGCTGCTAATTTCCCAAGAAGTATCTTTCTAGCTACTTTATTGACATCCAAGAGAAGCCATAGCCATTAGAAGCCGTGTCTCTAAACTTTGGATTCTGTGATGTAATTTGGAGAATTTAGAGGGAGAGGAGCATGAAGTTGTTTAAAGGATAAGGTCTTTTCTTTCGAAATTGTGAACATCGTGCTAGTTCATACTTAATTGGCTCAGTCTCTTCATTTTCTTTTGCTATTACGCAGGGTTCTTGGTAATGCTTTCATCTTTATGTAAGAACTTTACTTCATTTTTTATTTAGGATCCACTTTTGTAAGGATGTGTGTGGGAAACGACCACAACAATCCTGATGCAATTACTATGGCAGTACTACAAAAAGATGAATCGGTTAGTCCTTCCCTAGTTTATTTACGTGCTTTCTGCAAATCCTCATTTTTCTTTGTACTTTCTTTTGTATCAGTTGGGTACGTACTACATACTGCTTGTTACCCTGAAGACCTTTTCCCCATATTCTGCATAGTAGTGTAGATATGATTGAAAAAATACTGTGCAAACAGCTACTCAAAGTAGGAAAACACTCATTTTTCCTGTCTCATACTTGCATTTGCCTTGTGCTTGTCATTTCTTTATTAGGCGGTTTTCATAGCACATAAAGTTCACCAATAACCTCCAGCTTACATCAGATATGTGCTTTTCATTGACAAGTAAAACAAGAAGACAATACTGTGATATGTTCACTTGCTATTGTATTTCTTTTATTCATAGAAACCAAAATTGTTCATGTGTACTTCTTGGGTTGTGGGGGTGTCTGCCTTCATTTTTTTGGGCATCTTTTCTCTGATTTGGTGCCTATTCACCATTTTGGCTACACAAAGTTCGCTGATTTAGCAAGTCAGTTTCTTGTAGCTACGTCATCATGCTTGGTTACTGTGATGAGATTGCTCATGCACCCAAAACATTTTCGTTTAATAGCTCTTTTTGTAGAATTGCAATATCATTTGCGAAAAAAGTATTTAGGTGTCTTCTAGCATAAATACCAAATCTTTGTTTCCTTTCATTTTTGAACAAATGTTGCTGAATTTCGAGGAGTTCCATCATTTTATTTGGTAGTTAATACAGTATTACCTTGTTTTTCGGTGGTTAGTATCTAATGCAACCTTCTGTCAATGTGATATTATTTGGTAGTCATCATGAGCTCTATTGTTTTTCGTTTGATAATTTGACCGGTAACAAGTATGCTTGAATTAGAAAGTACTTGTTAGAAATTGCTACATTTGTCCCTGATAGATTGTGTAAGGGTTTCCCAAGGGACTTGAATGGTTTAGGCTATTCCACCTGTCTAAAGGTTTTGGGGTAAATACTTATATTCTTTTACTACATTGTATCGGAGCCAAACTTTGGTGAGGACATTTGCTCAATGATTTTTGTTGCTATACACCCCCCCCCCCCAAAAAAAAAAAAAACAAAAAAAACAAAAAAAACTCAATCCATGGAGCT
>JAJOOO010003646.1:0-22858 GCA_029582685.1 Solanum piurae
CAGAGAATCTCTTTACCCCTATTTTCTTGTCACCTAACGCCACCACACTCCGCCGCCCTCCGCCGCTGACCCGGACGGCTGACCTTCTCTGCATCTCTTTCCCTTAACCCCACCCACCCACCCACCCACCCACCCCCACCAAACAATCTTCTTTCTAGGCCAACCACCCTCAACTACTAACCAACTTCCTGTTTTCTAGGAATCCTGCCTGAAGCTTCGCCAGAAAATGCATAATCAACCTTCTTCACCGTCACAAACCGGAGCTCCGACCGAGTCAAGGAATACCGAGATGATTTCCTCTTTGCTTTCCGGTGCCCCTGATGACCTCGCTGCTTCATCCATCTTTGACTGGTCGGATTTACTCGAATTCGACCTACACGAACAATTGAGCATCTCATTCGATGACCCACTTCACCAAGAGCAGCAGCCGGAGACAGAATTGGTGGCGCCGGTGATACCCTCTTCGGAAGATTCACCACAAAGCCAAGATACGGATGCGGGTCGGATCAGGAAGAGGGACCCAAGGATGGCGTGTTCGAATTTTCTGGCGGGTCGGATCCCGTGTGCTTGCCCCGAGTTAGATGAGAAGATGGAGGAAGAGCAGATGGCAGGAATTGGGCCAGGGAAGAAACGGGCTAGGACTGTACGGGCTTCTGCCGGAGCTGGGGCGAGGTGTCAAGTACCGGATTGTGAGGCGGATATCAGTGAGCTGAAAGGGTATCATAAGAGACACAGGGTGTGCTTACGTTGTGCTAATGCAACTGCTGTGGTTCTCGATGGACACACTAAGAGATATTGTCAGCAGTGTGGCAAGTACGTTTACTTTTTTTCTGATGAGTACAAAAAGCTTTATGCTGGTAGAGTGTAGCCTGGATAAATGATGGAGGGGTGCAGTAGGTTGACAGCCCTTACAAGTCTAAGTAGAGCAGAACAAATATAGATATAGCCTAATCTAACTAGTTTGAGATTGGGGCTTAAAACATTGTTGATTGATTTGAAAGTACAAAGCATGTTACCACATAATGAAAAGTTCAGAGAAATGACAAACATCTTTTACTAGTATCCCAAGTGATAAAAGCAAAACAAATGCTCCAAGTGATACAAAAGAAAGTTTCACAGAGCCTGCCAAGAAATATAAGTTGATATGTTTGCAAAAGATGGCTTTAGATGGATGTGGTGTTAACTGTATAGCCTGTTGATTAGTTTGTAAACTAATTGCATTGGTGACTTTGGTACTTAAAAAAAATTATTGGTTTAATTTAGCCTGATATAGTACATTTATAGTTTGTGGGATCTGCTTACTAGTGAGTTTTTTTTAATTAAGGATTTTCTTGTCTTGGAGTTCCTTTGAGAGACATTTCAGTTGTAGCTTTAATTGCAGCTGTTTTAAGTGTATGTATGTGAGACTGTAGGGTGCAGACAGCTATTTTGTCAAGAACTTGCCAGATATCCTAAAATGGCGCATGCCTTTTCCTGATGCAACTAATCTGCTAATGGTGCTATACCTTTTCCAGGTTTCATATTTTGTCAGACTTTGATGAAGGTAAGCGTAGTTGTAGAAGAAAATTAGAGCGACACAACAACAGGCGTAGGAGAAAAGCCACTGATTCGTCCAAAACGTCTTCTGAAAAGGAATCTCAGCAGCTCACAACGGCTGATGATGTTAGTGGTGATGACGACATCGTCAAAGGTATATTGAATTTGAGTAAACATCATTGCTTGAAAGTAGTACGCTGTACACTCTACCTTTAATTCATCTATAGTAGATGCCATGTTCCATATCTTAGGGTACTAGTTTAAACTGATAACATGGATATGTTTCCATCAAACATGGTTAGAATTGGAGAAAGTTCTGTTTTTCCAGGCATGGCATGACCTTGTCAATATCATTAAGTTCATCCTTCAAATTTTTGTTTAGTGTATTACCTGAAAATCTTCTGGGTGACCAGATAGCACATGCATGGGCTGCCAGTTAGGAGAAAAGGAAATCCTATTAGAATCTGAAGGACATGTGCCAATATGCTCTACTCAAGGCATCCAAAATAATCACAGTGATAGTTTCACAGCTTCTGGTGAAACACAGGTTGATGCAGAAAAGGAGAACTACAAAAATTCCCATTCTCCAACCTATTATGACAACAAGAGTGCCCTTTCTTCAGTGGTAGGTCTGCTGACATAATTTCTCTAATGTCAATAATTTCCATTTATATCTGGACTATACTTTGAATTGACTGGTCATTGTTCCTTTTTGGCTAGTGTCCCACTGGTCGGATCTCATTCAAGCTTTATGATTGGAACCCCGCAGAGTTCCCTCGAAGACTCCGGCACCAAGTACTTAAAGGATTATTATTACAGTTTAGTACATAAGAGAATGTTAATTCTTTTCTTCAATAGAGTTCTTCGGGTTAATTGACATATTACTTTACAGATCTTCCAGTGGTTGGCCAGTATGCCTGTTGAATTGGAGGGCTATATTCGTCCAGGTTGTACAATCTTGACAGTTTTTGTTGCAATGCCGACATTCAAGTGGGGTAAGGTAATATAGTCACTGTTCCTCTCTGGTGATAATCAATTCTGCGTGTGATTGGTCTTCATGTATTTGGGTATTACCGTGGATTAGTACAATTGTTGAGTTAGTGATGAATCTCCGCTTTGAATGGTACTACAATAAATGTGATCTCTTAATTAAGAGACTGTGTCTTGAGTTACTAAGTCAGGAATTCCTCTCATAGAACACAATGCAATAATGAAAATGAAAGGCTGTAGGAGTTAGATATTACTGAAGAGTTATCATTCTGTTTTCTGTTCGACTGTTTCTCTACATGTGGCTTCTGTAACATTTAGTTGTGAATTTTCATGTTATGATTATTAAACATAATTTGTTTCTAAATGATCGAGTTCCACATTGGGTTTAACAGTTACTAGAAGACCCAGCTGCACACCTATATGAGTTAATTGCATCACCTGGAAACATGCTTCGTGGAAGAGGAAGCTTTCTTATTTATCTCAACAACATGGTATTTCGTGTTACCAAAGGTAAATGGTAGTTCAAGTTCTCTACCCTCAAGCTCTGGTTGCGACGAACTTATATTAGATCAATCTAGTCTAATCCTTTATTTTTGGGACCTTACTTTTTCATTTGATGTAGATCTTGTTTGGCTTATGCTACTGATCCCGACATTTCATTTTAATCAAATGGTAACAATTATTCTTGATAAAGCAGGTGAAAATTCAGTAGTTAAAGTCAAGCTGAAGGGACCAGCACCAAAGCTTATGTCTATTCATCCTACGTGCTTTGAGGCTGGCAAGCCTATGGAGTTTTTTGCCTGTGGAAGCAATCTGATGCAGCCCAGATTCCGGTATGAGTTAAAATTATATTTTCCTGAATTAATATTCTGTTTATTTCTGTTCCGTTGATGTAGCTTGAGTTCCTCATTAATTATCAACAGGAGATATTATGATAGGAACTGAGTTGTTTAAGGGCGAAAGAAATCTCAAGCTCGCCGACTACTAAAAACTAGCATATCCAAGCTCTAGAAACTGAGTCTGTATGTGGTTTTTTTTTTCCAGCAGGATGCAAGGATGTTAACCACACTGTTGAGGGATAGAAGTTATTGAATTAGGCGAATTGCATCAATGTAAGAGCTTATAAGTATCGGTTAGGTGTCAAAGAGATGTCATTGGTCCTTAGATCAACTTTTGATGAAGGGCTGTGCCAGACTCGTGAGTAGTATGGACATAATAGGCACATAAAATGGAAGTATGATAATTTTAAGATCAGAGGGTCACAATACGAGCTCGGCTTAATATTTGATGTGTATAATCTTGTACAACCTATATAATTACAAATGTAAGAAGTACAACCTATATAATTACAAATGTAAGAAGTACAAATGACCATTAAGAAATGCAAGAAATACATTGCGACAAATTTATAGTCTATAAATTTTACTTATAATTGAAATGGGAGAGCTTTTGTAAGGGTAGTGTTTGACTTTGTTCATATGAGGAATAGGCCTCTTAGCTCTTATTTCTTTTTGAGGCACCCACAAGATCCCTTTAAGTATAGAAAGTAAGGTGTCTTTCGTAGAAAACCATATAATTCTTTGTAGGATTTTTACTTTTTTCGTATACCTCTTGTATCACCTCTTTTATACAGGTTAGTCAATAAAAAATTTTACTTAATCAAAATAAAAATAAGAAAAAGCGTCCAGAAACAACACATAAACATTTTGCAGAACATAGCTAAAATTACAATAATGACAAACAATAAAAAGTAACAGTTGTTCCACGAGTTCCAGAGGTTGCAAATAGGTTAGCTATGGTGATCTGTTATGATGAGCTCAGGTTTGATAGGAAGCGTTAATGATGTGTTAGGACAGGGATTTTTATTTCTAAAATCTTCTTTATTACATAGAGAACGCAATACCTGTAACCCAATGTCTCATCATTGTTTGCACCTATTGGTGTAGTAAAACAGGGAACTCATGTTCAAATTAGATGACACGAAAATATATACAAAATACAAAGGAAAGGACATATCTCATAGTGGTAATGAAATTGTTTGCTCTTGATACACTTTTGAAACCACAAAATGCCATAGACAATAGGCTGCAAAGCGGAGATTAAGCAAGAGAAGATCTTCCTTTCCTTGTTTGCCTACTCCAATGCAACTCTTAGTTGGGCATAGATGGCAAACACCAGTATGAGCAATTAATGAGGTGAATTTAGTTATTACAAGGATGGTGCAATTTATAATATTATTAAATAGAAGGATTATATCCGTGCAGATGAGTTCTAATATCTAGGGCTAGAATCATACCCTTTATAGATATTACTCTATCTGTCTCAATTTGTGACATACTTACCGTTGTAGCCTGTCCGAACAAAATCCTCATTCTATCCTCATGCTTGTTGGGACCCCACCACTACTCATTTAAATGACAAGACATATGAAACTCTCATCATCAGTCATTTAAAAGGATAATTTTGGTACTTTGCATATCATTATCAAAAAAAGTTTGAACCTTCAAGAAATTTTTTGATACTTCACATATATTTGGCTATCATATCAAAAGTCTTCAATTTCTTTAACTTTGTGTTCAGTCAAATACTTCACATACAATTGGACGGAGTATTGCTTTTGATGGAGTAAAATAGAAAGATAAGTTCGTATTTGGTCTTAATGATCCATGGCTGCTCTGTTTGCTTACTTCAGAAGACTGTTATCACAGTCCAAGCCCATGACACATATTGTCTGCTTCAACCCAACATACGTCAGGGATTTGTGCCTCGGGCTACACCATGATTGAGCCCCAAGGAACACATACTATGTGAACTAGTGCTCTATCTTATACAGCACTTAACTCCTCTTCTTTTCTGATATGAAATTTGCCTAAAGTGTTATATGTAGTCTTCTTCAAAAACTCGTCAGCCTAGAAAGCATGCCAGTCTTTCTCTTTGACTCGCCTTCATTAGCCCCGCTTCTGTCATGGGCTTCACAACTATTTGATCAGACCAGATTGCAGGCTTTTCTTGTTTGTTTGCATCTTTTATCTTTTCCTTTTTTTGGTGACTATTATGCATGCATTTGACCACATTATACTTATAGATCGTTTTAATGAGCTATGAGCTGTTTTTTCGTTAGATTTAGCAGGATATTTGATCAAACCAAATTGGAAGCTTTTTTGTTCCCTCATACCAACTTTCTTTCCCCCTATTGGGGACAATTCACTCATACATGCTATGTTAATAGATATAGTTGCAGTTTTGCTCTGAAAGTTTGTAATTTGTTTTTTCAGAGCTGAAATAAATTAAACACCTATCAGTACTATTGCCATGGAGGCTTTCCAGGGAAATTGATGTTATCTTTAATGTTATTTTTTATCAGGTATTATAAATTAACATTTTGATGCCCTTGACACTTTACAGGTTTCTTGTGTCATTTGGGGGAAGGTATTTGGGGAATGATATCAATGTCGTACCATCAGATTGTAAAATTGAAGGTGATTCTAGTAGCATGGAGCATCAATTATTAAAGATACATGTCCCTAGAACTGAAGCAGATTTTTTTGGCCCCGCCTTTGTTGAGGTAGAAGTTCTAACTAAATATCTTCATTTGTCCTCATTTCAAGTTGTCTTTTTGGCCTATAAATGTATCATTCATATAATAGGGCACCGTGCATAGTTCATTATATATTTTTTATATAGTTATATTTTAAAAGAGAACTACTGAAGGAATAATGTTAGAAAAAGTCAAATTGCATTTTATTTTTGATAAGGAAAATCTGTCACATTAATAGATTTTACAAGTTCCGTACACCAGAAGAGAAGAGCTAATTATAATTCCCAAGGGTGTGGCTGAGTTGATGCATAAGAGTGATGAACCAGATATTCCAGGTTCAAATTCTAGGAAAAACACTCAGTACGAGCCTATTTGCATCACCCTTGGTGGGCAGCCTTACTTGGCACATGTATTTGTGAGCTATAGTAAATTGTCCGGTGGATTAGTTGAGTTGAGTGCAAATTGACCCAAACAGCACCATCATTTGTATTGGAAAAAAGACGGCACAGCTAGCTATACTTTTGTAACTTATATACAACACTTTCTTGGTGATAATTTCCAATGAAATGAACCTCAACTTTCTAACGTAAAGGTCTATCCCAATTGAATATGAGTGCTAATGGAGTAACACAGAGTGCTATCTCTTGCAAGATATCAATTCTTCATGTATATTTAATATTCTTGAACCTGCATTTGTGTTTCACTGATCTTGGCTGTAAATGATCCAACCTGGTCTATTTTGTAGGTTGAGAATGAATCTGGCTTGTCTAACTTCATCCCCATCCTCGTTGCGGAAAAGGATATTTGTGCAGAAATGAAGGAAATACAACGGAAGTTCTGTTCTGGAGGGTCAGAATGCACTGCTGTTTGTTCTCCATGTGAAGTTTCCACGTCTAGAAAATCAGAATTTTCAGAATTCATGTTGGATGTGGCATGGTTACTAAGGGAGCCTTCATCAGAAAATGTTCAGATTCTGGCGTCTGTACAGATGCAGAGATTTAATTATTTGTTGAACATTTTAATGGAAAGTCAGTCGACTATTATTTTGGAAAGAGTATTGTCTTATTTTGAAAATATGGTGAAGAGAAACATGTTAGCTGGCATCACTGATGCTGACATGAGACTTTTTCAGAAGAATATTCTCGAGAAAAATAATCTGCTCAAGGAAAGATTGCATCTAAAGGAATATTTTGCGGGAGATTCGGGACAAATTATGCAGGAGGTAAATACTTCTAGTCAAATCTTCCAAAATCACGTGCAATCTGTTTTTCCAGTTATCAATCAAGTGACTATCTCATTTCGACATTGCCATGTTATCTGAGTATGTTGCACAATTGTGCGCTGCCATATTGTCTTCAAGTTAAATCCATTGAGTTAGAATAATCTTTTACATTTATTTTTATGTTGGTGAATAAGCTGCAAATAAATCTAACGGTTGGTACATAAAAAATGTACCTTGGCATTGAAACTCAAATCAAAATTGTTCCTCGCTAGGCTAGAACATGACCAAGCGCCTAGTCCATCTAAAATGAGCTTGACTTGGTGAAAAGTTCTATTGGTTGCTTGAATGGAAGCAAAGACATTATCGCGTCATGGGTGAAGCTGTGCGCTTCAAATGGTGACGCACAAAGGGATCCCAATGGCTTCAAACGATGACGTGCAAAGGGATCCCAACTTAAAAAATATTTGGTTCGTTGAATCTCAACTTTGAGGAGTTCGATTAAATTAGGGATTATTGTATATTGGCTACTTTGGGTACTGAATTTAATTGTTTTAGTTACTATTCAATCACTGTAGCATTCATATACGTTTGGTTTTGTTTACTGGCCGCTTTTTGCTTTTAACGACAATATCTATGCACTTATTATGCATACTGATGGTCATTAATATGTTTTATGTTACAAATTTGAGTAGGGCGGCGCATTTGAATCACTTTTTACCTTCAGAATGTCTTATAGCTGCTCATTTCATGTTTTTACTATAGAAAATTGTGTTTTCAAAGGGTGATAACTCATACCTGATGTTAATTAACTATATCTGTAGCTTCCTAATTTGCAGGACACAGAGGTACCACATAAGGACAACGTAGAGTTTGGTCCTACTTATTGGGAGAGAACTTCTACTGTCCCACTTTTGGATGCAGAATTGCCATTGAGAGTGAAGGAAGAACAATCAGGGAAGTCCTGTGGCTTCTTGGTTAGAAAGACAGTCCTGACGTCTCGTACTCTTGTTTTTGTAATCTCTGGTTTTGCTTTGTGTCTTGGTCTATGTGCAACATTCCTGCACCCTAGAAAAGTTGGTGACATCGCTATGACAATCCGGAGGTGTTTGTTTGACAAAACTTAAAATTGCATGTAACTTTTACCAAAATGACGGTCTGCAGTCACAGAATATAGGTGTGATCTCCATTGCTCGGGTCCCCCCTTGGTCGCAGATCTTGTATGATATTCATGTGTTTGCTACAACTGCGTCTCAAGAAACTGGACAGCATTGAGTGGAGAGTTGATGATTAGGTCCTGAGTCCTGACCAAATGCTTGCTGGGAGACATGCTTTGTGGCATTCTTGATGTACTATACTACCTGTGCTATGTAAACAGAATAACTGTATCAGCTATGTAACTTCAATAGTCGAGTAGTTTCTATGTACAAGTTCTTAGATAGTCACCCTAAAAACTTTTTATTTCTGACATCAGTGACACCCAAAGAGCAGATAACTTTGATATTGTTTGTGCTCAACAACTTTAAGCTTTGGTTGAGCTTGGGGACTCTTCAAACATTTTGATGTGAATATGCCTAGAATATGGTATCAAGCCTGTTATTTCAATGCCAAACTAAATCTTTGATTGGCTAAGACCTAAGGGTCGTTTGGTTGGAAACAAGTTATCCCAGGATTAATTATTCTGGGATAACTTGTCCCATCACTATGGTATAAATAGTGGGATAAGTTATCTCAAACTTGGCAACCAAACAAGACACCATAATTCTAGTCTTATTGTCAATTTGTCATCAATTATGTGCTTGAATCGTACAAAAGAAGCAAGTTTGCATGTATGGAATGTATTGAGCATATAATTAATCAAGTAAATAACATATCAAATTTTTAAATGAGATGATCATATACATCAGTATAGTTTCAGAGCTACATAAGCAACATGCAAAAACCAATTTGGTGTATCTAATGTGTTATATTGTATTTAATTAGCGTGATACATATAGTAATATGATTTCATCTCTTAAATAATTTGCTTTATATATAGTCATCATACCATATCTTATCTTTTCATTTTCTTATCATCTCTCACAGAATTAGCTGTTAAAAAGAAAATGCATACATGTAGTCCAAAAAGCAAACTACGAGGTGTGTGTCTCTCTCTCTATATATATAAAAATTTAATTTTTTTTTGAGAAACCGCCTTCAAAGAATTATTTTTTCTCAATTAATTTTCAAGGTTAACTTAATAAAATAGTTGAAGAATCTAATCAGACACTTAATTTGCAGGATTATTGTATATTGTTTCACTAGTCTGACAATGTAATCACATACTAATATGAACACCATATAAAACCACCATCACCTTATTACAGATTCATTGCTTCCTAAAGTCAGTAAATTAACTTTAGGAAGCAATGAACAGAAAAAATGATTAGAATATGTTATCTTTTCATTTAATTTAATTCTTACATATGGATCTGTCACAAAAATTGAAAGAAAATGCATATATACTAGCTGGTCTAAACAGCAAACTGTGATGACAATTAAGTAATGTCAGAAATGATGCAAAATACTTTTCTTACTTATGCACACAATGCCTATCACTATCACTCAACAATCATTATATAAAAAATATCATTAATTAACACTAATAATTTTATTATCGTTAAATATTTTTTAAAGATAATTAATACCCTTTGCAAATGTTCTTAAAGTATATAGCTGTATGGATATGATTAGAATTAACTAATGTCGACAATATGCATATTTTATCACTAAAAGTTGTTTTTAATGAACGTCGACCCTACCTTATGAGTATTCGAACTATAACAGTTCCGATGAACAATCTCTCACTTTTGACAGTTATATGATTCCAAAAGATGATCTAGAATTGGGTCAATCATGTTTATTAGAAGTCGACAATAGAGTGGTTCTACCAGCAAAGAGCCATATACGTTTTATTGTAACATCTGCTGATATACCTAACTGTCTAAAAAATTTCTACCACTTTATATTGACAAAAGAGTTTTCATATGTAACTCATCTTCCTTGCTTAATTAAAGCTTGCTTTAATAAAGTTTTAATTAAGTGAATAGGTTTTATTCAACCGATTGATTTTACTATTATAGTGTTTGGTACATAGAAAAATATTTTCTAATTTTTTCATGTTTGATTGATCAAAATATTTTTTTAAAGAAATCAAACTTTATAAAAATAAAAAAATGACTTACGTAATGAAAATAAAATAAATAAATTTGATAAGTAACTTTCAAGTTAATTATCTCCTCCTCCTCCACCTAATCTTCCAAACCTCATCTCTTGATCATTCCACTCCCAAACTTCCGCTCTATTCGAATCCGACCCTTACAATGTTTTGCTAATTTATATATATACAAATACATTTGAAATATATATATTTTTTTACTTATTTACCAAATATGAAAAATAAATAAGAAATTCACTTATGTATATTGTGAAAAAATATTTTTCTTCGCACCAAAAACACACCTCACTCTTGGATATTGTTTAAACTTTTTATTCTCTTGCAATTTGCAAAGTGAGATTTGCTCCGGGGCAAGAACTTGTGGGTTTCTTTTTCTAAATAAAATAGGAAAAATTATCTAACTACACATAATTTATTATCATATTTTCTTATTTTTCCTACCATTTCAAAATATATCAAAAATCCCCTCTTTTGCTCCCATCATCCCCTTTTCCGGATACATTAACTTGAAATCTCATACCCATGATTTTCTCTCCTTTTTTCAAGCCACAAATGTCTCTACAGTTACCTACATTAATTAATTTTTAAATTTCAAATCTTTTCTCTTTCCAATTAATGATTTCAAGTTATTCAAGAAGTAAATTTCTTTCCATCACTTCAATTTTCAATTTCTCTTAAAAGAAAATTTTAGTTTTTTCATCTTAAAAAAATATTGAATTTGTTTCTCCCGATCTCTTTACTGTAAGAGTGGTGGAAAACGTTGCTAATGCAGAAAGTTCATCTAGGAGTGCATTTGAAATTGTTCCAAGAATTTCTAATGGCGGTCTTGATACACATCATTTCATTGATTCGATCTTTCAGAATTGGGCTTACCCAATTAGTCCGAGAAGGATACATCTTCGTTGCTTTTCGTTAATTAGATTGTTGACCTTTTTTTCGATTTTTTGGTGGTTCATCTTTTCTGATACATATATGTTCTGATTTTTAATGTATCGAGTTGATTTTGTTTCTTAAACTAATGTATACTGCCTTCGTTTCAACATTATGATACATTACAATATCGTGTTCAAATATTAGTTTTGATACATAACCTTAATTGGTATTGATACTTGATACAAAAATTCTACCAAATGTATCATTATCATGTATCAGCCTTTTTATCTACAAATTCCTGATACGATTCTGCTCTCAAACAAAATAATTTACATAAATAATAATGTATCATGCACTAATTTTTTAGGCATGATACGTAAATTTGAATTTATACTTAATGTATCTGATACATAACAATTACCAAACAATAATGTATCAATCTCAAACCTAACATACATTTTACGGGCAACAATTTCTTATTTAATGTATCTAGTAAAAATACAACACTTATTAATTTAAACAAGATGCATAAATAGTAATATACTGATAAATCTATCCATCTCAGAAACGAAATTCAAAAAACGATTACATAACATTATAAAAGGTATGAATGGTCCATTAAAGTTATGCATCTCTTCAGCCATTTTGTTTGTTGTGCAATGCATAACGGATACATTGAAAATCCAAACTCTTGTTTCTTCACGTCAACGATGTATCATATCTCCAATTTTTTTATCAACTCATCAATCTCTAATTCAGTTGCAATGACTGTTTTGACACAAACTTCAGTTAGTTCTCTCTATAAAACAAAACATATCAACCTTTGAATCTCAAATTCAGATAAAGATCCAAAATTCGTAAATCACTGAACTAAAAATCTGATCTTTAAACATATAAAAGCAAAAAACACAAAAGGGTGATTTCACACCAATCACTACTCAAAATAACATCTTAAATTCCAAGAAAAGAACCCCATTTTAAGAAAAAAGGGGTTTAGCTGGAAAAAAATGGATTGAATTTTCTCATTAGAAAAGATGAATCTTGATGAACAGTAATACAATATCAATGGAGGTTCTGTAATTGAAAAGAAAAAAGTATTAGAAATAAAATGTGAAATTCTAATTAGGGTAAGAAGAAACGTAAGCGTAATTTATGAGATTTAATTAGATTTTCAGATTTTATTGCCTTTTTAGCGCAACAGAAGGATTTTTCTTGTATTAGAATTAATGTATCCGGATGGTGAATTAATGTATCCGGAAGGTGACTTATGTATCCGAAAGGTACACATTTTAAGGGATTATTGTAATTAGAAAAAGAGTAGGGATAAAATGTAATTTCCTCTTTACACTATGGGATTTATGTAAGTTATACAATAAAATATATATGTATTTTGACTTTTTAAAGTTTACTAGTTATTTAAAGGAAAAATTACGTGTATAAGCAAACATATACTAGTTAATTACTTAATATAGCTATAGTTTACCTTAATTACAATTCGCGGCTTACTTTTAGCTATAATTACACAACTCAGTTTTTCAGTTTTGTATAATTCGCGCATTTGTATAATTCAGAATTTGTATAATATAATTTGTATAACTATTTGCACTTATGATGTTTGTAATTGTATAAATTCGTTATTTTGAGTTTATAGAAAAATAACTGAATTATACAAATGTACCCGCGAATTATACAAACCTGCAAATTATACAAATCCGCGAATTATACAAATGAGACAGCTTAAACTATAGCTACAACCCGTAAATATGCAAACTATAGCTATTAAGCATAATTAAGTTTATTATAGTGGCTATTTGTGAAAGTTCCTCTTATTTAAATCATCTTTTTAGGGTCAATTTTGTAGACAAAATCTTCAAAAATTAGAACAACGATAATATGATTATAATTTTTTTATTTAGCTAAATATAATAATATTCTAATCAAGGCTAGACAAAGAAGAAATACACATTTAGAAAAAATAATCACTGCATTTAAAGAAGAAATAAATAAAATTTTATTGAAATATTTTTTGTATTATATTTGACCCGATAAATTAACGCACAATTAAAATAAATAATTTTTGCATGAAAAAACTATACATTTTTCTTAGAAATACCTGTTTGAACTTCATTATTTTGGCTAAATCTTCTCTTAATTTGGCTAATATAAACAAAAAAAAATAATTAAATTTTATAAGTTTGGGTCTAGAATAAGAGACAAATAAAAGAAATTTTCTAGATGAATCTCATCTAGTACAATTGTGTTGTTCCCTATTATTATTATTTTTAATTTGAGGACCTTTAGTAGCGTATTTCTTGAATTACATAATAATTTGATTTTACTAAAAATGTGTTTGATTGTGAAAACTCTGATACAATTATCATTGTTGTTAATCATGACTTTAAATCGACAACTGTCAAATTTCGCATATAATTTGTACGTCTTTTATAACACACTCCCTCCACACACTCTCACACACATGAAGAAAAGTAAAATAAAACGTCCCTAATAAATTAATCACACATTGCACGTAGTTTGCAATTAATCATAGTTGTCAAAAATATGAGGGACATAATTATGTTTAACGTATCCGACGAACAATAATCTCTTTAAAAAATGCAGTAATCCACTAGCCTAGTAATTAACATGTGAAGTAGTTAGTTGTAGGGATTTTTAATAATATGATTAATCCATTAATTGACGTCTGTACGGCCGATTTTGTACTAAAACAAATCCAATCCACTTAATATTTCAGTCCACCAATAATATAAATCTTACTCCTATTATAATAATTCAAGTGGCAAGTTCAAATAATTACAAAAATTACTATAGAAAGATCCATGCATCTTGGTCTGTTGTATCACCACATGTTTCTTGTATTTTTCTTTAGCTTTCAATAACTAGTAATCCACGTGCGAGTTCAATCAAATTCAATAAAATTTTGTACAGTGTACTTATGTTGATAAATTAGACTTGTTGCTTAATCTATTAGTATACCTTTATGAGTCTTAAAAAAAAGAAAAATGGTGTCCATAACATGAAGATCGGACGTATTTTATTTTTTAGTATATGAAATTCATTAATTAATTTCTTAATTGCTTTGAAGTAAAATGTACGAGAAAATGATTAAACTGGTCCTTAATGCATGAGGGGTTGGATTATTTTAATCTTTCATATATTATTATTATTATAATATTGTGAATAAATATCAGTGTTCTATTTGAAATAGAAAAAAATAAATTATATCACTTGGATCCCAAAATGCAATTCCAATTTGGAATTAGTTTAAGAAGGCATAATAAATAAACGATTCTATTGTTTTTTAACGTACTACGTGACATTTTATATGAAAATTTAGATTCTACGTATATTATATCATATATGACTTATCATTCACGTAAGACGTGTGTCTATTTGCTCCATTTTTTTTGTAATGGCATGAACATGTTTGACCTCAATTATTAACTGAAAGCAAATATAAATAATTTACATAATTCAAAGTGCAAATTTGACACTTTATCCTCAAATGAAAGGCAAACTAGCAGTTTACCAAACAAACAACGCAAATTAGAAAGTTATCAATTATGACAAAACGATAAAATTAAAGGAGCCACTGATCACATGTAGCTGATTCAGCTGAGCTCTAATTACACAATTATAAATGTTAATAAGACAATTGTATAACGTTTATAATTACCATAAATTTCCTTTGACTCAAATTTGCAATAAAATAAAATAAAATAAAACTTCAAAGTTCAATATGATATCAATATTATATATCTCACGTGGATCAATATCATAAATTTTCTTTAAAAAATGACTTCCACACATAAAATAAGGGGGGAAATTTCAAAACTTTTTCTAATCTCACCACTCGAATTTTGTGCAGACTTGAAATCCAACTCCCGACTCTAATTTGAGACCCGAATTTTAACCTCCCGACCCTCAACTCAAGACCGCTCATTGTCCAAAAAAATATTTTCTAGAAAAACATAAAAACATTTACCTTCAAACAAAACACATCCTGAAAGGAGAAAAAAGATTTTAAAAAAATGTTGTAATCCGAAAGTACTTATATTCTTCACATACTAAGAAGATATTCTATTATCCATTGGATTTACCTATTTTTATCAATTTCAATTATGAAGTGAGTCGAATACTTTATCCATTTTCATCTGACTCATGATTGACACGCTCATATCCAAATACAAATTTTATTTTTTTTAAAATGTAAAATTTGGAAGAAGGTATTGTAATAAAATTAGTTTAGATAAGGTCCTTATTTGCATAATTACCAAAAAAACAGAGTAGAAATTCCAGTTGTATGAACACACCAAAACAAATTAACACGTCAGTGACACTTCAATCCCACATGCAATCCTAATCTTCTCCAATTTGCCTTAAATATCTTTCCTTTCTTTTTTAATCATTTTTTTTAACCCAATCATTGAATTAAGTTGTCCAAATTTATCTGTCTTTTTTGCCCCTGCATGCATATAAATACCTCCCAAAATTTCACTTTTTTTCCCCACTCAATACTAAAATCCCTTTTGTTTAATTTCTCTAATAGTAATAATAATGGCAATTGATGAGTGTAAAGATATTGAGAAAGATCTTGAAAAACCCTTTCTTGAAAATACCAAAATTGTTGATTGTGAAAATGAAGATGTATCTATTTGGATGGTTTTATTAAGCACTTGTGTTGCTGTTTGTGGTTCTTTCGAATTTGGATCATGTGTAAGTATTTCTCTTTTCATTTTTCTAAAACAAGTTTAATTTATATGACTTGCTTTCGTTTTTAGTCAGTCTCACAATATGATATTTTTTTTGCAGGTGGGCTACTCTGCACCCACACAATCTGAAATTAGGAATGACTTGAATTTAACTCTTGCCCAGGTTGGTATTTTTAAAATTAATTCTTCATGACTTTTTAATGTATTTTCATTTTTGATAAATTGAAGGTAATTTTTTTTTTGTAGTATTCTATGTTTGGTTCCATTATAACTATTGGTGCCATGATTGGAGCAATCACAAGTGGAAGAATTGCAGACTTTATTGGGAGAAAAGGGGTATGTAATTAGAAAAGAAACCAAAAAAATTTGAAAAAATAAGAAACTTTGTATTAAAAAGCTAAAATTAATGAGTTTTTTTTTTGAAACAGGCAATGAGAATGTCAGCTATATTTTGTATAACAGGATGGCTAGCTGTCTATTTTTCCATGGTATGAACTATGAATATATGTATATGCAATTTTTTTTTTAAAAATAAATTGAAATAACTTTAATTTTTCTAAATAATTATTTCTCTGTTTGTGATGATGCAGGGAACTTTGGTACTTGATATGGGAAGGTTCCTCACAGGATATGGCATTGGAATATTCTCTTATGTCGTAAATATATAAGTTTTTTTTTATTTCTCACTCGTTGTCTATGGCCCATATTGAATTAGCTTCAACTAAATCCTGATGGCGCGCCCAGGGGTGGCACTGTTATTTTTTTTTCTTTTTTGCTCTTGGATACTAAAATAAATTCAAGATAATTAAAATTCTTGTGTAAACTAATCAGGTTCCAGTGTATATTGCTGAAATAGCTCCAAAGAATTTACGAGGAGGATTGACAACAATTAATCAAGTAAGAAAATCCAAAGTCAATTTCTTGTTAAATTTATAGTATGAAGTAATAAATATAGAAAAAGTGTAAAAGTAGGATATAAAAAGTTTTTTTTTTTTTGCATTTTATAAGTTGTGGAGTTGTGACTTTTGTGGTTAATTGTTTAATCTGCAGCTTATGATTGTTTGTGGTTCATCAGTTGCTTACTTATTGGGAACAGTCATAACATGGAGAAATCTTGCTTTAACTGGTAATTCTTGGATCATCCCATATAAATATTGTTTACAAGATGTAATCGAACCTCACCAGAGTCGATGCTCAACCAACTGAGCTACTAAAATTCTCGAAAAAAAGGAGTAAGGAGAATTTACCTCAGAGTCGTAAGAAAATGAACTTAATTTGAATACATAAGGGATGATGATGTTGAAGTGGCTTTTAGAGAGAGCATGTGTGACCATCTCAACTAAAAGCTTAAGCTGTTAGATGAAATGGTTACACTTCAACATGGTATCAGAGCTTACAAAAGTTTTGGGATCAAATCTCACCACCACTCATAATTAGGCCTACACGTGAGGTAGCGTGTTGAAAATATAATTAACTAATAAAAATGTGCTCTCTCGATGAAATGGTTACACACTTCAATAGAGTAGTGAATGGTTGTTTCATTTGTAGGAATTCTTCCATGCACTTTCTTGCTAGTAGGTCTATTATTTATCCCAGAATCTCCAAGATGGCTGGTGAGTTTTCAACATAAAATGGACTACATTCAAGTTTCATCATGCATGGAAGGAACAAAGTGAAAAATATACTTGTGATTACAATGTTGCAGGCAAAAGTAGGTCTTGAGAAAGAATTTGAAGTGGCATTGAGAAAGCTTCGTGGTAAAAATGCTGATGTTTCTCGTGAAACTGCTGAAATCCAGGCTTATGTTGATACTCTTCAAAGCCTCTCCAAAACTCAGATCTTTGATTTGTTCGGTAGCAAATACATTCGATCTGTGATCGTAAGCCATTTTCCTAAACATTTCTTGAAATTACGCGTTTAGAAGAGCTTAGACAGAGCTAATGTTCTTGAAATTCAATTCTTCAATTTTTTTCCCCTCAGATTGGTGTTGGATTGATGGTATTCCAACAGTTTATAGGAATAAACGGTATAGGTTTCTATGCTAGCCAGACTTTTGAATCAGCAGGTAACGTTGTCCTTCACTTTTTACTCCACCAATGAAGAACTAAAATGCTCCGAATAACGTTACTAATGATGTGAATGAAAAAATGCAGGACTCTCTAATAGCAATATTGGGACTATTGCCTATGCTATAGTGCAGGTTTGTAAATCTCGACAAATTGTTAAAAGTAATTGATAAAATTCCAAAGTGAGTGGAAAGTGTTGGATCACTAACTCTCTAGTCTTATCACTTTGACAGGTTCCGATTACTATTGTTGGCGCATTTTTGATGGACAGATCAGGAAGAAGGCCACTTCTTATGGTATATTCAATTGTTTTTTCGTCTTCTGATAATGTTAACTGAATAAAATCTGTAACGATAGAGCATTTATACGAGCGAGCTGTTTCATTGTTTTCAGGTGTCAGCAACAGGAACATTTCTTGGTTGTTTTCTGACTGGAGCTTCTTTCTACCTAAAGGTAACTCATTGAAAGCACAAAACGTCGATCACTTAGTAATAAAAGTTACGTTGTTGCTTCTTATTTGACAGTCTCTTTTCTTTTTGTTAACCAGGGAAATGACATCTTACTTGAATGGGTTCCAATTCTAGCTGTATCTGGTGTACTGGTTTACATATCCGCGTTTTCAATTGGAATGGGAGCAGTTCCTTGGGTTATTATGTCAGAGGTAATTCAGAGCCGTTCTCAAGTAGTGTTCCATCAATTACGTAGTCTGAGGTTACTTGACATGAGCTTGAGCTCGATATACACAATTTGTTATATCAAATACACTTCTATCCAAATATTGTGTATAACTCTGCTCAAAATATTGCAGATATTCCCAATTCATGTAAAAAGTGCTGCTGGAAGCCTTGTAGTGTTAGTGAACTGGTTGGGCGCATGGGCTGTTTCTTACACGTTTGGTTTCCTCATGGCCTGGACTAGCACTGGTAAATTTCTACCTACTATGCATATATGAAAATTGTAACATCTTTTAGGCTTTTCTTTTGACGATTTTTCGGGATTTTTCAGGTACATTTATGCTATATGCTGGATTCTCTGTACTCACTATACTATTTGTAGCAAAGGTAGTGCCAGAAACAAAGGGGAAAACATTGGAGGAAATTCAGGCTATCATCAATTCTTGACTCGAAATTTCACAATGTAGTTTAAGACAACTAGATGGACCTCGGATGATACACATAATTTATAGAGAAATGGTTCAAATATTTTGACATCTTTTTGGCCTTATTATTTTTTTGGTTAGTTGAATCTTTTTGTTCAAGTCTGAGAAGAAATGTACGACAGAACCTTTAGTTTTTTTTGGTTTTGTAAATATTTTCACTTGGTAATTAATAAAATCTTTAATTCTCAAAAAAATTATACCCTCATCTCTTAAAACAAAGCTATTTGGGCCCCAGCACCCAACTTACCAAGGGGTCAAAGCATGCCTATTGAATTGATGTATTTTTGTTATAATACATAAGTATCTCCCTGGCTTCGGTTGATATCTATATCCTTCAACTTTGTACAAGTAGACACTTAAGTTTGTATAAAATTAAATAAATAGAAGTATTCATTTTACATAGTGTCCTACATGATAATTTCGTGTCCTATGTGATGTCCTATATGTATTATCTCACGTAGGATGTGTTGTCTACTTATTCAATTTTATACAAGTTTAAGTGTTTGGCGGACATATCTATCCGCTGAAGCTAAGTTAAAAGTCATATTTATGTGTTATACCTTTATTTTAAAAAAAAAAGTGTTTTAGAGTCAAAATATCTTTTTAGCACTTTTAAAGTAGGGGTGTGCATCGGTCAGTTCGGTTCGGTTTTATGTATTATCAATTTGATTTATCGGTTTTCCGTTTTTACATACGCTAAATCAATAACCAAACCAATAATATATTTTTATCAATTTTGGTCCTTAACGATTCGATTTTCAGTTTAACCTATAAGAAAATGCTTATAAAATAAATATATGACTTCTCCAACAATTTGACGCGACAAGATACTACTGTAACTTTAAAATGCTCATAGAAACAATAATAACTAAAGAACTATACAAGTTACACAAAGAGAATTTAAGAGGAATAGGATTTAGGTATTGATATTTTGTATAATGTGAAGTTGTGAACTCAAAGTTACCGTGAAGTGTGAATTGAAGACTAAAGGTCAAAGATAGTAACTAGTAAGGTATTGAGAAAATATTCAATATTTATGTACGGGTAAAGTAGTAAATTACTATAGTCTTAATGCGTTATCGATTTACCGAATAAACCAATATTAAAAAACCAAAATCGAATCGATAACCTGATAAATTTTTCTTAAAAACCGTTAACCCATAAATGTTGGATATGAGATAATCGATTAAGAATATTTTTTGCTCATAATCTTCAAAATTGTTATGGGTGTAATTTTCTCCTTGTTTAATGTGTTTCAGTTACGTATATAAGATTTTAATCAGCCAAAAATAGATCACTTTTAACGTGCATGTATCTAAGATACACTGATCACCCTAATTAGATTCATGTATCCGAAATTAATCTCAGACAACTTTTGTAATTCTTGAAACTATCGTTTCATGGAATAATTAGTACATATAGTATTGTGTTTATGAAATTTTCTTAAATTTATTTTCTTTATTTTGGGAAATAACACAAATCCCACTAACATAGAGTTTAATTACGTGTCTTTTCTAAATTACCATTCGTATAAGATTTCGATCCCTAAAAACATGTCCAAATTACATGGAGTCAAAACATGATTAACATTTATCTGGGATACATTGACTCTCTCATTCACATGTCTCTTCTCTCCCTCCCTCTCTCGCTCACCTCTCTCCGTGTGTGTAAAATTACTTGTATTTAGATGTATTGACTTAAAATTTGGTATGAAATTATTGATAAGTGGGACCATATTATAATTATTTTAAACTATAGGGAGAATTAGTAAATATAGTAGGAATATTTGTGTAATTAGATAGTTTTTCCATTATTTAATAAGCCTAAACCAAAAAATCTAGCAAAAGGCCAATTCGGGTCCAAGTTCAAAACTAGCAAAAATAAAACAATGAAAAATTTACAAAAATTCTACTCCCTCCGTCCCTATTTAGTTGTCCACCTTAGAAATGGCACATATATTAAGATAACAATAATTAGCATAGTGAAGTTACAATTTTACCCTTATTTATTATGGTTTCAAAAAGGATGAATTAAAACTTGGAAATTTTTAAAAAGTTTAAATGAGGGTATAATATGAATTTTTTTTGCCCTTTCTTGATTTGTCAAAATGGACAAGTAAATAGGGACAACTAAAAGTGGAAATATGGACAAGTAAATAGGGACGGAGAGAGTACTATTTTAGGAGCTAATTACTTAAATACACTCTAGTTTGCAATATTACAAATCTTACCAGATTTTGATGTGTCCAGAAACATGTATTTCAGGATACATGGAGTCAAAGTTAAGTGCAATATGTTCAAGATGCACTATATCCAAGTGGATTTGCAAGTATTTGGGATACATAGACAAATTTGCTCGCCTCCCTCCATTTGGCTCGCCGCTCTCCTATGTATCTGGCATCCCAAATACATATGAATCACACCAGATACATATAGATACATGTATCTAGTGTGTATCTAATGTGATTCACATGTATCTGGGATACATGACCGCCTCTCTCCCCATCTCGCTTATCCTCTCCTTGTTTTACTGAATGTGATAGCAAAAATTTATGTATTTAGATGTATCATCTTCGATATATGACATAAAACACTTAATTGATGATAAGATACATAACTATCTGATAGTATAAATAGAATTAGTATATATATGGTATGTATGTAAGTCTAACAAGATAGTTTTCCCTAAAACAAAAGCAAAAACAGTCAATTTCGATTTCTTGTTATTGGATAAAAATCGAACATTTTTAAGGTTTGCAGGGCCGTAACAAATAATTGGTGTGTTTTTCGGTTATCCTTTATTGACTTAATTTGTTTTTCTATTCTCTACCTCCTCTTTTTATAACAAACAACCAAATCAAATTGAATCAAAATTATAACAGTCAAATTAATAAATGTATATCATATTTGATTTGGTTTGACTTTAACAGTTTAAAAATGAGTAACTTTCACATATAGTAAACACAAAATTCATATTTGTATGCTATAACAAAGTTTGCATAATTGCGCTTCATAACAAACATATATATGTATAATTCGCTATACATATACAAAAAAAACAGTTGTATAATTCGCTATATATATACAAAAAAAACAGTTGTATAATTCGCTATATATATACAAAGAAAGCAGTTGTATAATTCGCTATACATATACAAAAGAAAACAATTGTATACAAAAGATCAATTGTATAATCTGTGAATGTATAAAACGAGAAAGAGAGAAAGATAAAAGAAAACTGGGCAGGGAAATATTTGTATTGTATAATTATAAGTGTATAAGACGAAGATATATGTATTTGCATGTGTATATACAATTTTCTCTCGCTTTATACAAACAGAAGCACAATTTATACATTTCGTTTCTGTTTGTATAAGCGAGAGAGGCGAGGGTGGCGAACGAGATTTGGGAGAGTGGCGAGCGAGATCTGGGAGAGGGGAACAAAAATATATGTATATATACAATTTTCTCTCGCTTTATACAAACACAAACACATTTTATACATTTGTGTTTGTATAAAAGCGAGAGAGG
>JAJOOO010003647.1:0-22301 GCA_029582685.1 Solanum piurae
ATGGATTAGAAAGGAGATCATACCAACGCACGATAAGAATATCAAGAAAGTGAAGTTTTCCTAAAACACTTCATAGCCTCCCTTTCATTAGATGTGGTGCACTTCACACCTATGAAAAAGACTCTACTTAGTGCGGCTTTTCAGATATCCTAGGACAATTAAACCTAATGCTCTAATACCAAGTTTGTCAGAGGCCGGGCAAAGGAGGTCTCGATCCACGGACACAGACCACGGTCCGTGGTCTGATCTACGGACTGTAGGTCTGTCCGTGAGTCAGGACTTAGCCGATTTTTTGACTGAGTTCTGGGGAGGGGCTGCAGTGGTAAACCACGGACCACCAGCACGGACCGTGGTATGATCTACGGTCCGTGGATGGTGACCGTAAGTTGCACCTGCAACTTCTCAAAATCTGCATTTTTGGTCTATCTAGGATACGGGGTGTTACAGGGGAACTCATGGATTCTTGAGGAATTAAAGTTGAAATCATATAAAATTCAGTAATACATTCATAAACAAACATAATTCAACCTTTAAAAGCAACTTTGAAAGGAATCCATGGGGTTGAGTTGAAACCCTAGCTATTTGGGTTTTCTAGATTTGAGATAAAAGCTTTTGAAGGGGATCCCTAGGTCATGGATACCCAAGGATGAAAACTCCCATACCTTAGGTGTAGAATCCAACCAAATTCATATAGAAAATATCCCTTCTTCAAGCTCTACTTGACCTCTTTGTTTGTTCTTCAATGGAGGTTTCTAGAGAGAAGATATTTGGAGAGGAGGGTGTTTTGGGATTTGATTTCGGGTCTTGGGTTATAATGAATTAATGAGGTGTTTAATGACATAAAATTCTTTATATAGGTATAATAAATCCATATTAAATGACCCCTAATGAACTAATAATAAAGGAATTTACTTACCTACCCCTCCTCTTGGCCGAGACTTGACAGATTGCAGGTGGTGACCTACGCCCCATGACCTACGGACTGTAGGTGGGGTGACGCCACATCCTTATGGTCCGTGGTTTGGGTATGAGGGTCACCATTTGGGGACTTGACCTACGAACCACCCCCACGAGGTGTGGATGGACCTACGCCCTGTAGGTCCCATCCGTAGGTCATGAATTTTTGGCAACTTGGGCAGATTTGGGATGCTTTGGGGGTTAGGCTTTAGGGTCCCCATTCAAGGACCCTTGGTTGGTCCTTGGGGGGTCGTACCTTGAAATTTAACCCCTAAACCTCTCAACCTAAGCTCGGGACATCATTTTATACTTCTAAACCTCCCACCAAATTCAACACAAACTCGTTAGGCCCTTGTTTCACCTACTAGATTTCCGGGTTGTTACATTATATCCCCCTTAGGAACATTCGACCTTGAATGACACTTTTAAACACTTTTTGGTAATAACGACTCAAGACTAGCAGCCCATCATGTATGAAACATCAAAATAATGCATATACACAAGGAGGAAACATCACTCCATCTCAACATACTCAATGCATCAAAAGGAAGTATGAAATACATCTAATAACACATTTATGCATGAAATTCTCATAACTTGTCATGTTCAAGGAGGAATTACCATCTCCTAGTCATAATATGCTCAACATACTCTCATGGTGCTCATATGCAATTACTTCTAAAAACAAAGCATTTTATTCAAGGAGGAATTTCTCAATTCCTAATTAAAGCATGCTCATATATTCTTCTCATGAAGTACAATAGGCAACTCTTACTCAAAGCACTAGAACATGAGGAAAAACAATTCACATAAACTCATTTCCTTTCAAAGCACAAGTTTTCATGAACATGCATCATATAGGGAAGTCATGACAACACATATAGGCACATAACAACATTGCTAGCTAGGGACACCATCTCCCTCTTGGGAGTGAGCCTATACCAACTCTTTTAAATATCTTTAATCACATAATCATAGGAGGAATTACACTTTACAACTAAAAGCAAGCTCAACACAACATTATGGAGCCTATATGCCATTTCACCAAAAGCATAACAAAGCATGTTCATCACATCATCTCATGAAGTCAAATAAGCCATCACCATGTTAAAATGCACAACAACATGAGGAACATGTAAATCATGAAAAACCCATTTTATACAAAATAAGAATTTTTCAAAAAAAACATGCATAACATAAGGAGATCACGGAGATTTCTAAAACACTAATGACCCCTAGACATAAAACAAGCCCAAAAATGAACTTTTGGTCTCAACCTTGAATAGGAATAGAAGGTAAGGATAATGATATCGGGACTCAATCAATTTTGCTTTCTAAGCACATGATATCCCCCTTGGAAGTAAACCCCTTCTTAATAAAACCTCAAATACTACTTCTTTCAAACAAACTCAAGCAATACCAAGGCTTATTATAACCTTATCGGGCTCTAAAACCAATAGAGGTCTAATAACCATGCATCCAAATCCTACCAAGGTTAATCAAAAGTAACTCTATGGGACAAGGAAATCATAGGACACATATAACATCCAAGACTTCACAATCAAGAAATAAGTCAAGGAGAACTTATCATCTTAAGCTAGAGGAGGAATAAAAGGAAACATAAGGATATTGGGACATCTCATTGGCCCTTGGCCTCCCAAATAAGTATCTTCATCCAAAGCCCTTACTAAAATACCACTCCTCAACATTCTCATGGAAGCACTTTCTTACTCTTCTATTTCTTAACTTGCCAGTCTAAGATCCCAATTGGTACTTCTAAATTAGAGGTGTTCTCATTAAAGCATTCTTGCTCACAAGCAACCTTACCAACACCACTACAAGTCTCATATGAAAATCCTAAACCGGGATTAAACTTTTCAAACTCACTACACCTCATAAAGTGAGAATTTCATGCCAATCCAAATCATGGAAAACTATAACACTCAACTTTTCATATTCATCACACAAGGGGCTTCTAGACCATGGAGGATTACACTTCTAGTCTCTTTTAAAAGAGTCTATTCACTCAACATCTCTAGGCATTTATTAACACCACTATTCCTCAAATCCTCCAACACATCACAAGACTCATTATGGCTAAGTTGGATTCTACCAACAAGTATAAAACCACAATCACCCCATGTATATGAAGGACAACATAAAAGCTCATCATGTCCTATTTATCAAGTCATAAAAGATAAGTACTATCGGATTAGAAGTAAGCATGAAACACATACCGGGAGTAACATTAGGAGGACACTCTTGTTCACCTCTAGCTTGAAGAGCATTGGACCTAATTTTCTTCCTTTCTCTCCCCCTAGTCTTGAGTATCGAGCAATCTCTCATTTTGTGATCACTTCCACCACAACTATAGCAACCCTTCATGCCGGCTAGACATTTACCATCATGTTTCTTTCCACACCTAGCACAAGTAGGCCTAATCTCATAAGATCCACTACCACTCACTACTTGATATTTAAGGGTAGACACCTTCTTTTGGTTAAACTTAGGGGGAATCTCGGAAGAGCTTTGACCATAAGATCTTTCTTGAGAGGAATTTTCATCACCTAATCTATACCTCTTTGTTCCTCTAGATCTCTCTTCAAGTTTTTCCCATTCAAACCATTGAGCATGGATCACAAGACAATCAATATTCATATCATTCTTAAGCATAACCATACTATATTCTTTTGCTATCAAGTCGGACACATTCGACACAAACTTACTTATCTTCATCCTAGGGTTGGCCACTATGGATGAATCATATCTTGACAACTTAGTGAACACCCAAGAATACTCCTTAACACTTATCCTACCTTGGCAAAGGTTAATAAACTCCAGTATCTTAGCCTCTTTCATTACCAAAGGGAAAAACCTATCAATGAACCCATTCTTAAATATTTCCCATTCCATGGGGACCGCTTCTACCGGCCTCGCTCCTCTCCATTGACTAAACCACATTCGAGCAACATCCTTCAATTGGTAAGCGGCCCATTTCTCCTTCTCTATTAGAGTTACTCCTACAATGTTCAACACCCTAGATATCTCATCTATAAACTCTAGAGGATCTTCCTCTATCTTTGACCCATATAATTTGGAAATCTTTATCCCGACTTGAGTCAACAATAGAAAATGATACATAGTCTTCTCAGTAGACACCTACTCCCCTATAGGGACAATTGGAGCTTAGAGAGGAACCTCTTTCTCCACATTGTCTTCCTCATTCCTTTCAACGTGAGCCCTTGAAGTAGTCATATACTGAAAACCAAAGGGCACACATTAGGAGAAAAACCTAATAACAATAAACTCTAGGGCACGACTTAGAGAATGAAGAAGTGGAGTTTTCCTAACATCCGATAGCCTCCTATTCATAAAATCTGGTGCGCTTCACATTTATGAACAAGACTCTATTAGATGTGGTTTGAGACATCCTAAAATTATCCCAAAACCTTATGCTCTGATACCAAGTTTGTCACGATCCAGGGGTACCCCCTAGATGTAACACGACGTACTTGACCCATCTCATACAAGCCCTTAGCATATTATCAAATAAGAACATAGGGAAAATAGTGCGGAATTTGAAACTTTTCTTTACAATCGAAGTCTTTTATAAAATGAGAGAGTCTATACACTATGTCTCAAACCATCTATAATACTTGGATTAAAACTCTTGAATACAATCTTAGGGACATAGCCCCTTACATAGTCTAAAACATAAAGGAAGACATAAAGGACATATGGTCAAGCCCTCAAATACGATGAGGACTCACCAATCTTCTTCTTCTTCATCTACTATGGCCTTAGCCAGGAGGATGGGATCCAATATCTCCAAAGCCTACACTTATTGAAAATATAGAAAGATGGGGTTAGCATAAAATGTACTAAGTATGGAAGCCATGCAAGAAAAATCCTTAAAACATGCATAAAAGGGACATTTTGTTTGAAACCATGCTATATGCCATTTTTGAACAACATCTTTGAAATAGTTTGAGAATGTAGCTCATAAGGCAAACCATGCACAATTCATCATAGCATAAATGATATCATCATAAACACAAGCATAATCTCCAACACCACATAATACATATTCCAATCTTCACAAGACATAATTCACATACATAGTTACATACCAAAATCATATCATGAAAATAAAAATATCACTTAAGCAACCATAAGCCATACTTTTGCAATGAATATATAGGATCCCATAATTCTACCTACACTAAGTATCACTTCTAGGCCGCCATGATCATGCATAACATACCTTGACCTAATCCATAGCCAACACTCATAGACAAGGAGATCTTCATGTTCATATCTTATAATAAGTAAAGTCACTCATAGCAACAATCCATAATATGCATACATAAGTTCATATATCTTCATAGCATAAGGAAACCACACCACAACCCCCTTATAAGTCTAGTTGTGCAATGTATGAGTGAAGTCCTATACCCCTACTCACACCAAGTAAAGCTCATTAAGAAGTCATAAGTATAGTCTGTGTTCATATTCATGTTCATGTTCATAATTCATAATAAAGTATGCATTCAATCATAATCATCATGTCATAAGGGAAACCTACCATGCCTACTCTCAAAGCCTACTAGTGCAATGTATGAATGAAGTTCCATACCTCCATTCACACTAAGTAGAACCTCTTAAGGAACCGTAGTAAATAACCCATGTTCTTGTTCTTGTTCATATTACTTGTTTCTTGTTCATGTCATGGTTCATGTTACTTGTCATGTAGGGAAATAACCTTAATCGACATAGACCACGTGAGCTACATGGAATTCGGTGTCATGAACCCACATCGAAAAAAGGTGTTCTACTTGCCTAAGGTAGAACTAACATGTTTAAGTTATAAGTGGATCCACTAGCTAATAACCTATGTGGGCACATAGTTATGGGATAAGGGAGATTGCTACTAGAAACCCGGACTAACAGAGGTATAAGGTTTCCATCTCATACTCTTATCCACTCGGTGCTAAGCTTAATTCCCTTTAATAATCATGTTAAATCTTTACTTTATATTCATGTTCATGGAAGAATTCCTAGCACTCAAACAACATTGTATCATGGTAGCTTGTGGATTCATTAGGTGAGTATGTCCTTTCAACCTTAGAATCATTAATATGTCAGTAAATCTTTCACATCATGCTCAATGTATTAATGAGAATAGCCTTTCAATCAACACAACAATATTATAATAGTCCTAGACAATTCATGCATAGTCATGTGTAAGGTTAAGGGGAGAATGACCTTTCAACAACGTCCACAATTACACAATAGTCATAGGATCTTCACTTTCTAAGTGAATTATGAGTTCATACACAATTCTTGTCAACATGTACAAACCTTAATAACTTGCCCTTCAAGGGTTATGAATCAACTCAACCCACACATCTAGAATTAACACATTAGATAAGGGGAATATCAAGATTCAATAATACAATTCACATCTTAGTCACATCATAGTCATGTTCATGCATGGGTGTGTAGGTGTATGTGATTGTCCTTCCAATGACACAACAACAACATTATAAGAATAGACACTTTATTCTCAAAGTATTCATAAACATGCACATAATATCATAATCATGCATACATCTCATATCTTGCATTCAAGGGTCATATTGAGTCAACACTTCTAGCATTCAATACAAGAAACATAGATACAACCATGACTCAAGTAATCCATTCATTTCATGCATAGACTCATGTGATCATGTTATAGGTCATGTGGGTGAAGTTCTTTTACAATAGGGCCATATGCAACTCAACATACATAATAGCTTCTTTCTTAAAGCCTTGCCATCCCTAGTTTATTCATTTTAGCTTTTACCCTTTAAAGCCCTAGGAATCATATTCATGTTACAAGCCTTACTCTCAAGCAATACCTCACATGTTCACCATGTATACCTAGTTCTCAAGGGAACCTAACCACATGCCTCATTCTTGATTAATTATAGTCATATAGGAGACATATAAACTCAATCTCAATACTACACAACCATGATCCATCATATAAGCCCTAATTAATTAGTTCATGTATAAAATCTTTACTCATAGTCAAGTCATGTCTAGGTGATCTAAACTAAGACAATTCATAGAGAAGTTAATCATTCATAGAAGGTAACATCTAACCCTCAATTTTCCTCTTTCATGACATAACCCTAGACTATATTAAATTCACTATATGATCTTAGGTTAATCAAGGATACATGTAGAATCATACCTAATTCATGAAATTACATCATAATCAACTAACATCCAATCATTTGGACCAACTTGCAACAATATTTATAATGTAAAGAAGGACCATATCTAGGATTGGGGAACTCATGGATTCTTGAGTAATTCAAGTTGAAATCATATAAAAATCGGTAATACATTCATAAACAAACATAATTCAACCTTTAAAAGCAAATTTGAAAGGAATCCATGGGGTTGAGTTGAAACCCTAACTATTTGGGTTTTCTAGATTTGAGATAAAATGTTTTTGATGGGGCTCCTTGGGTGATGGCTACCCAAGGATGAAAACTCCCATACCTTAGGTGTATAATCCAACCAAATTCATATTGAAAATCTCCCTTCTTCAAGCTCTACTTGATCTCTTTCTTTATTCTTCAATGGAGGTTTCTAGATAGAAGATATTTGGAGAGGAGGGTGTTATGTGATTTGATTTGGGGTCTTGGGTTATAATGAATTAATGAGGTGTTTAATGACATAAAATACTTTATATAGGTATAATAAATCCATATTAAATGACCCCTAAAGAAAACTAATAAAAAAGGAATTTACTTACCTACCCCTCCTCTTGGCCGAGACTTGACAGATTGCAGGTGGTGACCTACGGGCTGTTGGTGGGGTGACGCCCCATCCTGCTGGTCCATGGTTTGGGTCTGAGGGTCACTATTTGGGGACTTGACCTACGTACCACCACCACCAGGCGTGGATAGACCTACTCCCCGTAGGTCACATCCACAGATTATGATATTCTGGCAACTTAGGCAGATTTGGGAAGCTTTGGGGGTTAGACTTTAGGGTCCCCCCTCAAGGACCCTTGGTTGGTCCTTGGGGGATCGTACCTTGACGTTTAACCCCTAAACCCCTCAACCTAAGCTAATGACATCATTATATACTTCTAAACCTCCCACCAAACTCAACACAAAGACAACTTCCAATTCAAGTGTCAACGATTGCGTACAGTAATATAACCCAACCGAATGGGTTGGGGTCGAGTCTGAAGGGAGCGGTTAGTAATCGAGTATTAAATAGAAAAGTAAAATTATGTTCTAGTCAATCATAGCTATAAATATTTACAAGTAAAAGCATGATAAATCAAGAAGTGACACGAATGTCAATTATTAATGGGGGGTTTATATTGAAATAATAAACAAAAAAGGCAAGAATATAAAGATGCGAGATAGGGAGACGGGATTCTTGGGATGTGATAAGATTATGGGGATATAATAAACAACCGGGTAAATGCTATTGATAGTAAATTATTGAACATTTGTAACTAAGCTAGACTTTAGTGGGGGTAAATTTTATCTCGAACAACTTACCCCAAATCAACTCGATTTCTCTCGAACACCAAGTTGCAGTAATTAAGCACAACCTTCGCCTTAGCCCATTCAATCTCTTGAGCTGAATGTGTGGGAGAAGGTCTAGGATTCACTCTCTCGAGCTGAACCCACGACGACCCAATAACCACAGGCTATCGATTAGTAGTTTTGGTTTTAAAACCTCTCTCTCGATCAAGCCAAAAACACTAAGCTGAAATCGTATTTGCAACTACAATCCCATTAAGTTCAAACATAACTACTAAATGAAATCACATTTAAACAACAAATAGACTATCAATGAGCAATATCCATTAGTAAATTTAATCCATATTCACATAATCACACCCCAAGAATTGGGGTTTTAGCTAGACATGATAACGAGATAGAAATCGATAATAAAAAGTGTTTCCATCAAATGGGTACGATAAATATTATCTTTAAACACGTCTAAGATGAAGATTCTTTGATGCCCACTTCCAATCTCTTGGAGATGAAAACTTTCAAAACCTTCAAAGCTCAAGAACAATGTCTCCCAAAAACTCTAAGAACTCAAACTGAAAATATTCTAAAAATTAGTAATAATTCGCTACCACTTCCTTCCGAAGCTGCAGAATTAAATGTGTATTTATAGTTTTCAAAACAATTATGATGCGAAGGACCACTCGACGCAGTTAGTCGGGATCACCGATGTACTCAACGATCCACCCTTTGGTCTGGTTCATCGCCTTTCAACTTTTGCCTTCAGCATCTTAGCGTTTTGAATCATTGGGCGATATGGTGTTGCTTCGCGGAACAATTCGGCGACGCGCTGACTGCTCCTTGTCATCGCTAACTTGATCTTTTCCTTCAGGGCTCAGCACACTGGAACATTAGGCAAGATTAAGGCCATTCGGTGGTTCGTCCAATGGCTTCGGCGATCCTCATGCCTTCTTTTCTTCGTTCTTTCACCTGCCTTATTACTTTTTGCTCCATAGTGTCCATGCTTTGTCTCTAACTCCAAATACCTAAAATTCAAGGATTTACATCAGTTTTTGGGATAAAATATGCATTTGAGGACACTAAGTCCATTAAAACAAAGCCCTAAAAGATTCCAAATCGTGGACTCATCAGGTACCCCTAGGTCGTGACAAACTTGGTAATCAGAGCACAAGTTTTATAATGGTTCTAGGATTGTCTCAAACCACGTCTAGTAGAGTCTTGTTCATAAATGAGAAGCACGCCAGATTTATGAATAGAAGGCTATTCGATGCTTAGGAAATTTCACTTATTCATTCTCCAAGTCATGCCATAGAGTTTAAATCTATAAGATATCTCTCATATTCCTTATCCGATGATCATTAGGATATGACTACTCGAAGGGCTTATGCTACAAGGAGCGAGAGAGAAAGGTTGGTTGTGATGCCAATTATGGCTATGTGACTTGAGATATTTGAGATAATAGATTGTGATGTTGTCTTTAGTATGAATGATGCTTCATTGTTGCCCTTATGTTATGAAAGATGTTTAAAAGAATTTGTGTAGGCTTACTCCCAAGGGGGAGATAGTGTGCCTACCTAGCAAGGTGATTGTGAGGTTATGTTTAGTTGTTGGTAGAACCCGACTTAGTCATGATGAGCTTTGAGGTATGTTGATAGGTTGGTTGAATAGGGTGTTTAAGTAATGCCTAGATGGGTTGAGTGAATAGACTCCTCTAAGAAGGGTAGAAGTGTAATTTACCATGGTTTAGAATCATCTTGTGTGATGGATGTAAAAGCTTAAGTGATGACTTGCTACGGCCTTGGTATTGAAAGAAGTGATGCTTAGAAGAGCTTGTATAGGCTTTCTCCCAAAAAGGAGATAATGTGCTTAGATAGCAAGGTCGTTGAGTGTCCTTGATGTTAATGAGTTAGGTTTTCTTGAAATTTTCATCTTGAGAGGTGTTAGTAAGGTTGCTTGTGAGCTATAGTTGTTTAATGAGAACCTCTCTAATTTAGAAGTACTGGTAGAGGTCTTAGACCGGCAAGTTAAGAAATAGAAGAACAAAGAAGTTGTTCCATAAAGTGGTAAGGAGTGTTCTTTAGTAAGGAATTTGGTTAAGAGTGCTACTTGGGAGGCCAAGGGCCAATGAGATGTCCCGATGTCCTCTTCCTTTTCCTTCTACTCCTATTCTAACTTGAGATGATAGGTTCCTCTTGATTTGCTTTTATATGAAGTCATGTGTGAATTGTATGTTTCCATGATTTCCTTATATGCATGTTCATGAAAATGCTTAAGTCTTGTTAGAAATGACTTATATGCATTGTTTTGACTCATGTTGAAGTGTATTGAGTAGAGTTTCATATAGACTTCATGAGATGATTATATGAGCATGCCTTAGTTCGGAGTTAAATGATTCCTCCTAGAATAAATGAATTATGTGAGTAATTTGCATTTAGGCTCCATGTGTGTGTGTGTTAGCATGTTTTAGCTAGGAGATGTTAGTTCCTCCTTGAAAATGAATAGATATAGAATTTCATGCATTTTGGGTTGGTAGAAGTAGTTCCTACTCCCTTGTGTTGCATTGAATGTGTTTAGCTTGGAATTGAAGTTTCTTCCTTGGTTGTGTGCATTTAGATGTAGTGCATGCATGATGGGATTCTAGTTTAGAATGGTGACCTTAAGAAGTGTTTAAAATCTCCATTCAAGGATGAATGTTCCCAAGGGGGAGATATTGTAACGCCCCGAAAACTAGTAAGTTGAACTAGAGAGTTCTAAAGCCTTGTATGAGAGTTTTGGAGTTTCGTATGAGGGTTGAACTCGTAAAAATTATTCCCGTACTTAGAATAGGGATTTAAGGGTTAGGGCGTCAAGGTATGAACCCTCAAGGACCACCCAAGGGGTCCTTGAGGAGGACCTTAAAACAGCCCCAAAAGGTGTCAAAAAAACAGCACCTACGCTTGGCCACCTATTGGCCGTAGGTGGACCCACGCCCCGTAGATTGGGTTCGTGGGTCAAGGCCTGAAGCTGGACTGCCTTCTTAGCCCTAGTTACCACTTACGAAGTGACCAGCATGGCCCGTCAACCCACTCACGGTCTGTGGGTGGGGATCCGTAGGTCAACACAGTTTTTCAAGTTTTAGTTTTAGTTAGGGGGTTAGGGAGGTCAGTTAATGAATTAAATAACCACCTATAAATACCTAATAAGACCCTAAACTAAGTCATTAACTCATTCATCTAAAGAACCCACTTCCTCTCAAATATTTCTCTCTATAAAAGCAAAGAAGAAGAAGAAGAAGAAGAAGAAGAAAAGGGGCAACAACCTAGGTAGAAATTCACCATTGAATCAAGATTTCTTTAGGACTTTGATTTGAGGTATGTTTTGCTTATTCATCTATGGGTTCTTCCACCCATAGAGTCCCCTAGGTTTTCCCTAATTTGTGAAGAAGAACTCCAATCTAAGCTTGGGTTACTTCCAATGTGTGGGTTTTAGATGGGTATGATTCCAATTGGTTGGATAATACTTATTTATGGTTAATTTAGTGTTGATTCATGATATTATGAAGAATTTATGTCAATTCCATGGTTAACCCTAGAAATCAAAGTATGTGGGTTTATGCCTTGTGAATAGAAATTGCAGATTCTTGATAGATCTTCTAGTATTGTTATCATGTATAAAACTTATTCAAGTATTGGAATATGAAATCATGAATTGAACTAGATTTATGAATGTATGATAGATCATGAATTGTAATGATTGAATTTGGAACTTTATGATAAATTATGATTAGAATTGCCTATGACTAAGGCTTGTGACTAATATGTCTTGTGATCTAGACTAATATGATGATTATGGAGTAAAGCTTGAAAGTAGAGCTTGAAATCAAAGATGATGATCACTAGGGCTTCTAGAGTAAGTCTAATATGAATAGATAGCTTGCATATAATTGGTACACTAATGGATAGGGTTGTTGTGAAAGGCTTTCATCCTCATCACCTACCTAGTACTACATGAATGCTTGTATATAGAATGTGAAAGGTCTTCTCACATAGAATGATTCTAGATTGAAAGGTTAATAACCTAAAACGAATCAAAGCTTGTTAGACTAGAATAGCTTGAAGTTGTGATATATGATCCCTTCATGTATAGCTTGACTTGGTAAGATAAGACCAAGATATGATAGCTTAGGATTGAGGATTTATACTCTCCTAAGGGATAGGTTGACTTGGCATTGTAAAATGAATTTCATGGTAGCATGAGTTAGGAGTAGTCATGGTAGCCTAGGATTGAGGATTTATACTCTCCTATGGGTAGCTTGAACTAGCATTGTTAGGATGCCTTCATGATAGCATGACTTGGTTTGGCCAAGACCATTTCATGGTAGCTTTAGGATTGAGGACATATACTCTCCTAATGGTAGCTTAGGATTGAGATTCATACACTCATAAGGATAGCTTACATTAGCATCTTGGTGTGCTTGTAAGGGTAGCTTGACTATGCATTGTAAGATGTATTTCAAGGATAGCTTAGGATTGATGATTTATACTCTCCTAATAGTAGCTTAGGATTGAGGAGCCATACTCTCCTAAGGGTAGCTTGACTTTGCATTGTAAGATGCATTTCAAAGGTAGCTTAAGTTAGAGTTAGTCATGGTAGCTTGGGATTGAGGACTCATACTCTCCTAAGGATAGCTTAGGATTGAGAATCATACTCTCCTAATGATAGCTTACATTTGTATCATGGTATACTTGTAAGGGTAGCATGACTTAGTTGGTCTAGGACTATTTCATGGTAGCGAGAATAGGACACTTGTACCTTTCCTAGAGTAGCTTGGACTTGCATGTTAGTGTGTCTTCCAAAGTAGTTAGCTTAGCTTAATATAGTTACGGTATTAAGATGATAGCATGGTCTAGCCTATTAGGGGGTTATTCATTGGTAGCCTTGAATTGAGAAATAGAGTTCATTCATGGGTTGTGACTTGCCTAGTACTAAATAGAGAAGTACCCTAAATGAATAGAGGCAAATAGTCAAGAGGGACTAGTCCCCAACTAGTGAGCATTCATGATAGTCTAAAGGAGTACTTAGTGTGGATAGTAGTATGGGGTGCTATCCATACATGACACAAGTATGACTTGAGGCTAGTTGTGAAGGGTTCTCTTATATAGTGTAGTTTAGCTTGGGTTGTTGCTATAGTTGCCTTCCAAGATATGATTGACTTAAGATGATAGTTCCTTGTCAATATGAAGTAGGTCTATAATGACACCTATGAATAGTAAGCATGAATAGAGTGACTTCAAAGATATGTTTAGTATGAGTGGTATGATGGGATGCCATTCATGCATTGCACGAGTGTGCCTTTAGGTTACTTAAGAGTATAGTGCTCTTATGACATGAAACCTAGGTCTTGACTATGAATGTGGACTATGCCCAAGAATGACCAAAAAGAGGTACTTAGCTTGGATAATATTATGAGATGCTATTCTTGCCTTGCACAAGTATGCTTTGAGGTGTCTTGTGAAGTAGTTCTCTTGTAATATGAAAGACTAAAGGTTGAAGTATGTAAATATGAAAGCCTAAGTAAAGACTGCCATGAATATGATTTATCTCCTATGCTCATTAACTATGTCTTATGTTGACTTGTGATGATATGATGCTTATGTTGGAGATTATGCTATGAATATGTTATGGTCTCTTATGCTTATGTATTATGTTGACTAACCATTTTGATATGCTCTTATGATGTTGTGCTAGCTTTCATACTTGGTACATTTTGTACTAACGCATACTTTGCCTACATTCTAATCAAATGTAGGGTGTTGGAGGTTGAGTTCCTTTGGAGGCTAGGTTTCTAAGGAGCAAGAAGAGTTGAAGACCTTTCACATCTTGTGTCTTCGCTGCCCAAGCACTGCACCAACCATTGTATCACTAGCATCACCCATGAGGTCGAATGGAAGCTCCCAGTTAGGATCAGTTAGAATAGGAGCTTCTATCAACTTCTTTTTCAGCAACTCAAATGCCTGCAACACTTCTCATCAAATACAAAACTTCACCTCTTTTTCCAATATGCTGCATATGGGTCTTGCAGTCTTAGAAAGTCCTTGATGAATCTCCTGTAAAACCCAGCATTTCCCAGAAAACTTCTAACTCCCTTCACCGTGATGGGTGGTGGCAACATTTCAATGACCTCCACCTTAGCTTTATCAACTTCCAGCCCATTCCTTGAGATTTTGTGCCCCAATACAATCCCCTCTCGAACAAAGAAGTGACACTTCTCCAAGTTCAACACCAGATTTGTTTCTTCACACCTAGGACCCTGTCAAGATTATTCAAACAAATGTCAAAAGACTCATCAAACACCGATAAGTCGTCCATGAACACCTCAACAAAATCCTTCACCATATCATAGAAAATTGCCATCATGCATCTCTGGAATGTTGCTGGTGCATTGCATAATCTAAATGGCATATGTTTGAACAAATAAATGAATGTAGTCTACTGCTGGTCCTCAAGTGCAATAACAATCTGATTATAACCTGAGTAGCCATCTAGGAAGCAGTAATATAATTACCCCGCCAGTCTATCCAATATTTGATCAATGAATGGTACCGGATAATGGTCCTTCCTGGTGGCATCATTCAACTTCTCCTAGTCCATGCAGATACGCCACTTAATTACCGTCTTTGTGGGGATCAGTTCATTCTTCTCATTGGTAATCACTGTCATTCCGCCCTTCTTGGGTACACATTGTACTGGACTTACCCATTTACTATTAGATATGGGGTACACAATCCCCGCATCTAACCACTTGATCACCTCTTTCCTTACCACATCCTTCATCAATGGATTCAGTCTCCGTTGGTGTTATGCACTCGACTTATGCCCTTCCTCAATGTAAATTTTATAAATGCACAATGCGGGACTTATTCCATGAATATTAGACATTTGCCAACCTAAGTCTGCTTTTATCTTCCTCAAGATACTTAATGCTGCTTCCACCTGTGATTCAGATAATGCTGTAGATAAAATAACCGGTAAGGTCTTATCTTCACCCAAAAATGCATACCTGAGGTGGGATGGCAATGATTTTAATTCCAGCTTAGGTACTTCTTTGATGGAAAGCTTGGGTGGAGGACCTAACACCCTGTTTAAAGGCTCCCAGTGATCTCTTGATGTGCCCACACTTGGCACATCCATAAATTGTATCATTTCTTGTGCCTCAGCATCCCCATAGATATCATCTCCCACTAACACATGCTCTAATGGGTGTTTAGATGCAATATATTGAGCCTCTACCTCAAGATCTATCACCGTTATTGCAGACAACTCTTCATACATAGCTGGGAGCTTCAACACCTTGTAAACATCAAACACCTCCACTTTGTCATGTGCCCGCATAGTGAGTTGCCCAGCTGCTACATCTATCATAGCACGCCCTATAGCCAAGAAAGGTTTCCCTACGCTGAATGGAACCTCAGGATCTGGCTCAAAATGAAGCACAACAAAGTCTACTGGGAAAATCAAGGATCTCACTTTCACTAAGACATCCTCTGGTCTAGCAACAAATCTATCTAACAACTGGAAGATAATAGTGGTGGTTATAGGACTACCCAACCCCAACTTTTTATACAACGATGTTGGCATCAATTTTATACTGGCTCCCAGATCCCATAATCCTCGTGCATAGATGCTTTGCCCTATAGTGATCTGAACCATAAAGCTACCCTGATCTTTCAATTTGGTGGGCAACTTATTCTAGATTCGGGAGTTGCACTCTTCAGTAAGTGCTACAGTTTCATATTCTGTCAATCTCCGTTTGTTTTCCATGATCTCCTTCACATACTTAACATACCTAGGTATACCCTGCAAAACATCTACCAATGGCAAATTAATATGAACTTGCTTAAAAAAAGAGAGAAAATTACCAAATCATTCATCCTCCTTCTGTTTTTTAAACTTTTGAGGGAATGGATGAGGTGGTTTCACTATTGGCTGCATTCTTTCTTCTTGTGCAACAACCTCACTCTCCTTAGGTTCGCTCTCCTTGCTAGCAGATTCAACATTTCTTTTCTTTGGAGCCAACTCATCCAACTGCAAACCACTGCGTATACCTACCGCATTTACCTTCTTGGCATTAGGATCAATGTTTCCCGGCAAACCTCCTTGCGGTCGTGAGTTCTAGGCACTAGCAAACTACCCGACTTGTTTCTCCAGGTTCTGTGTAGCTAGCTGATTATTGGTAACATTAGCAGCTAATTGAGCTTGATTAGCCATGATCTTCTTCAACATCTCCTCCATGCTCATGCTATTTGGCTGCTTATTGGGCTACTCCCTTTGGGCCTGTTGTTGATACCCATGTGCATTCCCCTGGGGTCTATATTGATTTTGGCTTTGGGCCTGATTCTGATTACCTCCCCAGGAAAAATTTGGATGGTTACGCAAACTAGGATTGTATGAGTTTCCATAGTTTTGCTGGCCGCCTCCTCATTGTCTATTTCCTACAAAATTCACAAAATCCAGGTTTGCACCACATACCTCTGCACTATGATCACCTCCTCTGCAAATTTCACACCAAGTTGTTGGTTGTTGGACTGCATTCACCTGAGTTGGCTGTTGTCCCAGTGATAAGTTGCTGAACTAAGTGTTCATCATGTCCTGCATTGCAACAGTTTGTGCAGTTAAAGAAGTCATTGGATCTACCTCCAACATGCCGGCAGTTTTCTGTATCACGGGTTTAGCTCCTCCTTCGTTCCACTCGGGGTTCCCCTGTGAGATCCTGTTCAGCAAGGTGAATAACTCAGCATAAGTATTTTCCAAAGCCTGTCAACCTGCAACTGAATAAAGTAAAATCTTGGTGTTATGCTTCAATCCTTCAATGAAGGTATGGACCAACACCTTGTTAGCCTGATGATGATGTGGGCAGCTCATGAACATCGATTTAAACCAGTCCCAAGCCTGGTACAAGGTCTCTCCTCCTTTTTGACAAAAACTCAGTATGTTGCTCCGTAACTTAGTTGTTTCCCAGATGGGAAAAAAATCTAATAAGGAACTTCTGTGCAAGATCATCCCAGGAGGTAATGGAGTTAGCATGCTTAGATATCAACCATCTTTTTGCTTCCCCCAGCAGAGAAAAATGTAATACAATAAGCCTCAAGTAATCCACATTCACCCTAACTGAAGTGTGAGTATCACTGATCTCGAGGAAATTCTGGATATGGACTCTTGGATCCTCGTGCGATAAACCAGTGAACTGTCCATTCGTGTGCAATAGATGCACCATACTCTGCTTCAGTTCCAATCTTCCACCAACTCTAGGCTTATGAGTGCATGAAGTCACATTGGTGGTACGTGGGATTACCACATCTCTTACTTTCATCTCAGCCATTAATGCAGGTTCTTTTTGCTCAACTCTTGTTACCAGAGATGATGGTTCACTAGCAACAAGAGGGACTAGGTTAGTCAGTCGTCTTTTCCTTCTCCGGTAATGAATGAATCTTTCTGGTTCATCTAGAGGCTCTACCAAGTCTTGATCGTCTTCCAGTTTGGAAATTCAACACAACTTGCAAAATGAATCGCTAAGATTAAGTTGTCAACACTTGGTTTTAACTTCAGAAACCAGAAAAATCAAATAATTCCTAATTTTAAAGTTCCTGGCAGCGGTGTCAAAAACTTGTTGCGCCCAAATCACACACGCAAGTGTACGTGGTCGTTCAAGTATTAAAGTGGCTCTTATAAAGAGCCGGGTATCGTACCCACATGGACTCACAAATAGAATCACTTGATTTTCCAAAACTTTCAATTAAATACAAATGTTATCAAGATTACAAGATTGATTGATTTTATAATCTAAAAGTTAATTAAGTACTAAACAAACACGATTCAATTTCTAAGGATTCAAACAATGACTGGGTAAGGTCCAGGGTTACAACTCTTATCTGGATTCATGCCATTTATCTTATTAAACGAATATTTATCAACTATCGAATCAATGATCACATGACTAAATATATGATTATGGTCTCCCGACCTATAATCGCCTACGATAAATGACAACCTAACTACATCATTGAGCGGAGATAGGTTGGACCAAGTATCGAGCATTACTATTTCTTCCTGTTTAATGACCAAGCATGGTTTCTAGGTATATCCCTATCCTAGATACAAATTAACTCTAATTAGTAAGAGAAAATCATGCTCCTTATGCCCCATGTTCTATCCTCTTATTCCTCTCCCGAGTTCAATTCGGAAAATATGTTTATTTCAATAGTGATCAGGAAAAACAAGAACATAAGAAGGATTCATATGATAGTCAATGTCAACCCATAAAAACTCAATAAATTACAATCATCATGTAGCCACAGCCCTAGAAATAGGGAAATTAGCTACTCATAATTGTATTTTCAATCAAACAAAGTTTAAATATCATAAAGAAATTGAAAGTAGAAGAGATTAGGAAAGAACCCTAAAACCTGATGAAATAGCTCTCCAAATCGTCGATCTTCAAAACCTAGAAAAAGAATCCTTAATAAAATAAAATCTGAGTCTATTTATAATTAAGTCGAACTGGCCAAAATTGGCATGTAGGGATGCGACACGGAGGGCTTGTCAGAATTCAGTTCAAAGACTTCTTCTCTTCTCCGCAATGCGAGGCGGCCGTGGACCACTCTACCTCATTTTCCTTTCTCAAACCAAAGGTAAATTCCCTCTCCGCGACGCGGAGAGGATTTGGAAATCCTTCTGAATCTTCACTGCTTCATTCTTCTTTCTTGCTTCTCTTCAACTTGGATCCTTCGTGTTTCCCAATGCCCATTTCAATGCTTGTTTCTTCATTTAAGCTCACCTACACAACTAATCATATAAGTTAGTATAAATGAAATCAAACAACTCGATATGACTATAAATAAACATGAATTAATTCCAAACTTGGCTTAAATACGGGTATTATTCGTCTAGGCATATAAATATGTACCCCCATAGGTTTACAAGTCCCCTCTGTGGGCATCAGATTTAGTGATCACGTCAGTCATGCCTTTATACCCCTAGCAAGGTATATTAGGTCCTCTTGATAGGGCGTATACATCGGACTCCACATTTAACTCACGTGGTTTTATGTTAGTTAATGATAGCTCCCACAGTCAGACTTTAGTGCATTTGACCAGGTTTTCAGTTTATACTTCAGTATTCAGTCTCAACATGTTTTGTTAATAATTAGTACTTGGTCATAACATTCAGTTCAGTTCCTTTCAGTTATAATTCAATATTTATGTTCTGTTCAGAAGTTATTCTTTGTTCAGACTATGTATTTGTTCAATTATTATCTATATCCTGCATGCTTAGTACATTCCAAGTACTGACGCATACTCAGCGCTACATCTTTTCATGATGTAGGTTCAGGTATTCAGCATCCAGATAACTCATAAATCGGTTCTCGATCCATATTCAACAGCTTCAGTGGTGAGTCCTCATACTTCGAGGACAATAGACATTTTTTTTTTTATATTCAGTCTTTTATTTCAGTTTTTAGTTTTGCTAGGGTTAGCTGGGGGCATGTCCCAATAACTCTTGTCAATAGAGGCTTTTCAGACATAATATTAGATCCAACTTTATCTTTGAGTGAATGTTCAGTATCTCTAAACTCTTAGTAAGTTTTATATACATTCAGATCAGATTTGGGTATTCCCCACATTCAATTATCTATTGTTTAGCTTCCACGTAGTAGATGTTTTACTTAGTTATGTTATAGATTACTTATGATATGCTAGCTTCAGGGTTAGCTTGGGATCACTCGTGATCCTAGGTCCTGTGTTACGTCAAGGGGGTAGCCTCGGGGTGTGATACCTATTTTGAAGAGTATAACTGATTCTTCAGACCCATAACCTCCTCCCCCCCTCATTCTCATTCTCTTAATTTTCAAAATCTCCTCTCAGTCTTCTCCTTCAAGCAATCTATGGTTACAAGATTTCAAGCCTCCATTGAAGATTTCACCAATGATTTATATTAAGGTATGTGATAACTTCATCATTGAATTATTCTTCACCCATTGAGTCCTAAAAAACCTCAATTTCTTATTTATGTTTCTACCAAAATTCTAGGATTTCATGATTTCCTTAAGGGGTCTATTGAATTTAAGTTTATTCCTCATGATTTATCTTATTATGCATGATTTAATCATAATTCAATATTTTTAATGATATTTTCATGAACCCATGCTATGCAAGTATTTTATGATTATGATTTAAACTATGTTAAGATGTATGCAGTATGTTATGAAGATTTTAAAGAATCAAGGACTCTTCCAGATAAAGTATCATGTTTTTATGAAATGTTGATGCTTACGATTGAAGTATCTCCCATTATGTATGAATATCATGATTTAGATGCTTTAGATAAGTGTTTCATAGATTATGCTATGAAATGATAATTTTAAGGAGCTATTCTTATGATTATCAGATTTACCAGAATGATTCAGTATTACGAGATTCTTACTGTTTCAATGAATATGAATATGAGTATGATTATGCATATTTTCGTTGGAAGTTACTTAACAACAAGTGGATATTGGGATGAAGGCTCATGCATTACTAGAGGCATGATACTTTTAGTAGCAATCCTCTTATCCCATAACTACGTGCCCCCATAGGACTTGGTTTTAATTGACTAGTGGATCTACCAAACCTCATGATTATGGTCCTTACCTCGGCAAGTAGGATACTCTCTTTTGGTATGGGAGCAATACATTGAACTCCATGTTATAGCTTACATGATTTGTGTTGGTTAACAATATCTCTCACATATGTTATGATTATGATCTTCATAATATTGCATTGACCTTGTACTATATTTTTAGAATCAAATTCACAGCTTCATGTTATGTTTACTTGGTCATTGCATTATCATGTTTTTAGACTCATCATGTCATTATGTCATGTAATGCATCTTCTCTATAATCATTGCATTCTGAGTACTGACCCCATACATTCTTGTGCCTATATTGTCTTGTAATCTAGGTATTGTCACGACCCAAAGTATACCCTAGGCGTAACATGGCGTATAGAACCCCAAAATGTCCTACACAAGCCACTTAGCATACATTATACAAGATAATAGGAATAAAGATTTCGAAGAAAGTCTTATATCATAAAAGAGTTTGAAAAAGTAGAAGTTCTAACATAGTCTCAACAAGCCATCTACTAACTCATAATAAGTGGTTGGGATGTAACTCATACACCACGTACAATGTCTGAAAATTGAAATAAAAGAAAAGCTGTAAAAGTGTAACACCCAGAAAGTTTTTGAACTAAGACTTGAACCATCCTTAGTTGTAAGTATGGCTGGCAACGGAACCGGGATGTGCCGGTTCCGGTTCCGGTCCGTTACCGGTTCCATCTCGGTTCCGGTTTGTACCGGTTAGATCCGGACTTCAGCGGGTCCGGGAGGGGGAACGGGACGGAAACCGGGATTTACCGGTTAGTCCCGGTCCGGTTCGTTTTTTTTTTATTTTAAAATCTTAAATTTAATTAATTCATATAGCCGTTGAGAGCCGTTGGGCAACGGCTTTTGGGCCCCACCAACGGCTCTTTCACCCCCATAACTCCCCTTTACACCTTCCTACCCCCCAAACTTTTTTAATACCCCAACCTTCTAAAAACTACATTTTCATCCCTTTTTTTAACTATAAATACCCCCAATCTTTCATTCTTTTCACTCACAAAAATATTATCTTCTACTCTCTAGTCTCTAATCTCTTATTCTCGTTTAAATTACGAATTTGGTCTTTGGAAATTGGAGCTTCAAAATTCAACTTTCAATTTTCGGCTT
>JAJOOO010003648.1:0-22343 GCA_029582685.1 Solanum piurae
AGTTTTTTATTCCGCACTATTTTCATTATTGAATGCAATGAATGACTATGTGGCTTGTATAAGACCCCTTCGGGGTCGAATACGCCATGTTACGACTAGGGGGTACTCTCGGGTCGTGACAGCTATGATAGCCCTAGAATGGTACTAGTTCCAGTCCAATTCGATGGCACATGATATCGATCCTGCAGAAGAGGAGTCATGCGAGCTTTGTCAGTGAAGAACTCGGGTTTTCCAGATAGTGTGGAATATGTTAATGATTCAGTGGAACTTTGGAAAGAACTTGGAGATATGTATGATCAGACTAATGGAGCAAAGATATATCAGATCCATAAGGAAATTAATGATCTCACACAAGCTAATTTGGACATTACTATCTATTACACTAGAATAAAAAAGCTTTGGGAAAAATTGAATACTCTAAATATGAGAAATCAGTGCTCTTGCACTTGCACTTGTGGAGCCAATGATGGGTTACATAGAGCAGAACATGATAGACGTTTGGTACAGTTTATGATGGGGATGAATGAGGCATACAATGTGGTAAGAGGAAACATTCTTATGATGAATCCTCTTCCATCCATGGCGCAAGCTTTTTCTTTTCTGATCCAAGAGGAGAAACAGAGAGAATTCAGACCTTCTAGTCGAGTTCCTATGGAGTCAGCTTCTTTGAGTGTAAATACAGTAATGGAAAGGACCCAGCAGGAAGGAACTACAAGACATCTTTCTCCAACAATAACTATTCTGAAAGTAACAGTACCTCAGGAAATAACAATAACTATGAAGGATCCAATAATTACTCAGGCAGCAGTAGCAATATAAATGCTATATTCTGTGATTTTTGCAAAAATACGGGACATATCAGGGAGAACTGTTACAAGATGAATGGATATCCACAAAGACACAACAACCAGGCTAACAGGAACAATGGATTTCATGCTAGACAGAACAACAATCATGAATATAAGGGAAAGAGAGTTGTGGCTAATGTGCATGGATCTCCTGATAACATGATGCCTGCTCAGGGAGAAGACTCTCCACAGGGTAATCACAATCAAAATGCCACACTTACTAAGGATCAATATGCTTATATCATGAATCTCTTGCAATATTTTTGAGTTGAGGGAGAGAATTCAACTAACTTGAACATAGGTGTTGGTTCTGTGAACTTTGCAGGTATTGTAGTATGTTCTTCCTCTGTTGATTTTGGCAAATCTTCATGTAAATTTTTTAAATCAAGTGTGACTTGTTGGTCATTGACTCGGGGGCATCAAACCATATAACCTTTAACAGATCGTCTCTAACCAACATCCAAACCATGCCTTACCCTATGTTTGTTTCTTTTCCTAATAGATATAAAGTTAGAGTGACAAAATTTGGTGATGCAGTGATCACATCTGAAATTGTTTTACACAAAGTATTATATGTGCCCTCTTTTAAATACAATCTAATTTCAGTTCATTCCTTGACTCTCTCCATGAATTACATAGTTTGGTTCACTAGTGCATCTTGTTTGTTACAGGCCCCTTCAGTGAAGAGGCCTCAGGTGCTTGATAATAGCAAAGAAGGGCTTTATTTCCTTTGTTCAATATGTCTGAAGAACACTGCTAAATCCTCCACCTGTTGATGTATACCCCACAATAGCTGCATACCTTCTTTTTCTAGTCTTAGTAGTAAAATTTTAAATGATAAGAACATTTCTGCTGAATGTTATCCTTGCTTTACAAATAAATACACTGATACATTTGTACGTTCTTCAAATGATGAGAACATTTCTACTGAATGTTATCTTTGCTTTACAAATAAATGTACTGATACATTTGTATGTTCTTCCACTTCTGATAATGATCAAAATGTGTTGAAAGACAATAACTCTTCTACTACTTCTACTAAACATATTGTAGATTTGTTGTGGCACAATAGACTTGGCCATGTGCCTTTTGCAAAGATGAGAAACATACCTACAATTCCAGCTAGGTTTTCAGCTAAACAACCATTTATGTGTAACATTTGCCCCATGGCAAGACAAGAGATACTACCTTTTAGTCAAAGTACCACACATTCTAATGCCATTTTTTAACTCCTCCATGTTGACCTCTGGGTCCTTACCACATACCCACACATGACAATTACAAATATTTCATCACCATGGTAGATGACTATAGTAGGTCTACTTGGACTCACTTATTTAGCACCAAAAGTAATGCCTTACAGGTTCTCAAAAACTTTGTAAGTATGGCAGAAATCAGTTCCACACCACAATTAAAGGTGTCAGGTCAGACAATGGGCTGGAGTTTAACAAACTGAAACAAGAATTTTTTTTCAAACCAAAGGTCTAATACATTACAAGAGTTGTCCCTATACACCCCAGCAAAATAGCATAGTGGAAATGAAGCATAAATACTTGTTGGAAACAGCAAGAGCTCTCCTATTTCAATCAAAACTTTCCATGAAATACTGGGGTGAATGCATACTTACAGCAACACATCTCATAAACAGACTCCATTCAACCTACCTCAAAAATAAATTTCCTTATGAGGTCCTATATAAGAAAAAGCCAAACTATAGTCAGCTAAGATCATTTGGGTGTTTATACTATCCCACACTACCCAAAGTTTAGAGGGACAAACTTCAACCCAGAACCACTCCTCACATATTTGTAGGTTACCCCTTTGGAACAAAAGGATATAAGGTGATGAGTCTTGCCACAAAAAGAATACATGTGTCTAGGAATGTAGTATTTCATGAGAATATATTTCCTTTTACCTTGACTTCAGAAAATTGCACTTTTCCTTCTGCTCTTAGAACAATTTCTTCAACTGATCTGATTGTATTGAATCAATACCTGATAATACTTTGTTAAATCAAAACACAGATGTGAATCCTACTAACTCAAATGTGTCACCTCATCCTCATTCCCCCTTTCACAATTAGCATCATTCACCTAATCTCATACTACCCTCTTCTCCTGCAGTAATGCAAAAGAGATCACAAAGAGAGAATAAGCTCCTTTCACACTTGAAGGATTACATTTTTTCTATCCCTACTTTAAAGACCTATGCTCCTACCACATAATTTATTTCCAGTGCTCTTTCTCTCAATGCCTTGTTCACTAAACACCACAACATACCTCATAATGTCATTGCCTCCACCAGTCAAGAAGTGGTTGAAAACACTTGTCATGATAGTGAACCTTCATCTTATGAAGAGGCAGCCTTAAGTTCTGCTTGGCAAAAGGCCATGATATAAGAATTTGATGCACTTTATGCAAATAATACTTCGGATCTTGTGAGATTACCGGCAGGAAAGCAAGCAATTGGTTGTAGGTGGGTGTACAAAGTGAAGCACATATCTGATGGCAGTATTGAAAGGTTTAAGTCCAGACCAGTGGTTAAGGGGTACACTCAACAAGCTGGTGTAGATTACACAGAAACTTATTCCCCAGTAATCAAGATGACCAATGTGAGGACCTTGATTGCATGTGCTGTCAAGAAAGGTTGGGATATGTTTCAACTTGATATGAATAATGCATTCCTTCATGGTGATCTCCATGAAGAAGTATACATGAAACTACCACAAGGGCTTGTTGTGGATGACTTAGGGTTGGTATGCAAGCTCAATAAGTCTCTTTATGCCTTAAACAAGCTAGTAGACAGTGGTATGCCAAGTTGACTGAAGCTTTATCACTCAGAGGATATGTCCATTCACATCATGATTATTCTCTTTTCTACAAAAAGTCTGGTTCCTTAGTAGTTTTTATTGCAGTCTATGTTGATGATGTTATCCTCACTGGTATAGACACCAATAAAATCACACATTTAAAGGCCTACCTGGACAGTACATTTAAGATCAAATATTTTCGTCGATTACATTACTTTCTGGGGTTAGAAATACTTGACATACCAGGAGGGGTTCTTGTCTCTCAAAGGAAATTTGTGCTAGATCTATTAAAGGAATATGATTGTTTCAATTATAGCTCACTTTCTTCTCCTCTTGATCCAATTGTCAAGCTCAGAGCCAAAGAGGGAACTCCACTTCCTGATCCCACATATTATAGAAAACTAGTGGGCAAATTGAATTTTCTTACCAACACTAGATTGGACATAGCCTTTAGTGTTTAACATTTGAGCCAATTCATGCAGGACCCTAGAACTCCACACCTACAGGCAGCTTTCCATCTTCTTAGATACTTGAAACAAGATTCAACCTTGGGTCTTCATCTATCCAGAGATCCTGATTGCTCAATTAAGGCATACTGTGACTCAGACTGGGCATCCTGCCCAGACTCAAGAAGATCAGTCAGTGGCTACTTGATTCCACTTGGAAATAGCCCAATCAACTAGAAATCAAAGAAACAAGAGATCATCTCACTATCCTCTGCAAAAGCAGAATACAGATCCCTCAGAAAAGTTGTAGGTGCATTGGTTTGGCTTCACAGGTTGATTACTGAGTTGACTATATCTGATCATTCTCCAATCCCTGTCTTTTGTGATAGACAAACTGCTATTCATATAGCTCACAACCATGTCTTTCATGAAAGGACCAAAGACATCGAAGTCGATTGTCATTTTGTACGCAATAAACTTCAGGAGTGGCTCATCTCTCTTCATCACATTTCCACTACTGACAGCTAGCAGACATCCTTACAAAGGCCCTTACTGGTGTCAAACATTCAGCAGTCCTTGGCAAGTTGGCTGTGAGATCATCACTACCAACTTGAGGAGGGGTATTAACAATCTAATATGTATTGTAATTAGTTGTAACTAGTGTTAGTTATCGTTTGCTAGTTAATTAGTTAGACTGTTAGTTAGGCTGTCATATCAAGTTGGTTAGGGAATCAGAAAGTTAGTTAGGATATTTTCTTCTCTTATCTTCTACTTTTGCTTAGTTGGATACAGCTATCAACATTATATCTTTGTGTATAAATACTTGTATCGATCAATATATAAAGTGTGAGTTTACATTTTCTTAAAATTCAGATTTTGCAAACTGCTCCCCTCAATTCCAATTATGACTTCTTTGTTGTTCTTTGTTTAGATGCTCACCATTGTTGTGTAATTTGATAGGAATTATGATCATGTCATTATCATAAAATAGTTCAATTTATGTGAAGGATGGGACCTGAATAATACTTGGAAAGAATATTAGATCCAATAATAGGGGTCAGGGCTCTACACTAATAAATTGAAACATCATGTTGTGGAAAGGCTTGAGTGTTAAGTGTGTGATACAAATTAATTAAACTATATTATAAAGTCTTTTTGGCTTACTCATGAAAAGCTAAAAATTGTTGCCACGTATTTGTATTTTGCGGCCAATTTAAGGCACTTTCGTATTTTTCGTCATAAATCTTATCTGGCATTACAGCTTCAACGCAAAGTCATATGTTCATGTAATCGATTGTTCAATTTTTTTCTTACACCTTCAAGAAAATTAGGTTTTTATTTTCATTTTAGAAAGCAACCAATAAAATAAAATAGATATTTGGCTTGTTAAGTGACTTTTTGAGTTTTTTAGACATCATAGTTAAATCACTTTATAGTTACCTATGCTGCATAAGACTGTTTCACATTTAATCAGACGTGTAAGGTTTGAATCCTAGGTATAGAGAAAATCTTATTAAGAGACCCATCCTCGAATGAATTGTGGAGTGTGCATTTTGAATTTAGCGGGGCTTCAATATAGATGCCGAACATTAATATTTTTGAAATTAGGTCTCCCAGAGATTTTGAAAAAATTATAAAGTACAAAAGTAGGAATTTGATTATTATTATTATCGCAGAAGGACGTCAATATACTTTTCAATCTTAAGATTTCAATAGGAAGGTAGAAAAAATATAGGCGGCTCGAACCGAAATCAATTGAAACAAAAAATTGTGGAATAATATGACTTATACTCATCGATGATGTAAAGTATTTTTACACTGTAAATCATCTTTACCTATATATTGTGCTCCATGTGGTAAAATTAGGTGTTAGTAGAAAGATACCCCTCGTTTTAATTTATATGTTAGTTTGATTGGGACGGAATTTAAGAAAGTAATGAAGATTTTAAAGTTGATTTGAGGTTTTTCATTCGATTGAGGGATACATGTGACAAGTATAGTAACAACGAGGGTAAGAACAACTCCATTTTAACGGTAAGGATAAAATTAACTAATAGATGAAAGTTAAGGATATTTTTGACCCTTTTCCCTAAACTAAAAATATGTATAATATATCAAAATATTTTTAATTATATGGCCTTAAATAAGATAGATAAATTTAAACGAATAGTTTGTTCTTTCGCTCGCTTTTTTTTTTTTTTTTTAAAAAAGAACTTTTTTTCTGTCAGACCCTTTAATTGACAGAAATAAAAATGAAGCAGAAATTATTAATGCTTTCGGAAATATCCGCCAACTTTAGGATAGAGAATTTGAAATTATAAATAAAAGAAAAAGAAAGTTTATTGCTGATTGCATTTTTAAAAATCCGTGTCAATTAAAATAAATATCAGAGAGAAAACAATTATGCAATTTCTCATAATTATTCTGATAAAACAGATCCACCAAAATCCAGCTATTTTCTTTATTTTTGTCCCTATAAAACGTTAATGCCACATTTCTTAGATTCTCACTCATTATTAGCAAGACACAAACACATTAAAAAAAAAAAATTATTGCTACATTATTAATTTTCATTTTTGTGAAAGCATTATTTCTTTATTTGTCTATGTTTATAAATAAGTTAAGAATAATGTACCTATACACCCAATTTAAAAAAATCACTCACATAGTAAGTAAGTAATACAGTACAACTTATTTTTTGCCTTTTTTGTCATGTCCCATAATTATAACGAATAATATATGATTCTCTATCTCCATGTGTTTTCTTGTATAAGTTTTGCATGGCAAGAGAGTGCAATTAATTCAGCCCAACCCCCCCATCCCAACCATTATCGGATATAAAAAAAGATACGTCGAATCTATAATGATTTTTTATATTCCATATGTATTTTTTGTTTGATTCTTCAATTGATTTAATCCTACTTTGCTTTATTGCGTATCGTTTGTTCTATTAATGATCTTCCTCAAATTCATAAGAAATTAATCATCACCTGGCCACACGTTTGAAACTTTGCAGGACAAGACATGCAATTAATAGGTGTATTCGATTAGCATCTAAATTATGATATTTGATTCTCTTCGTAGTAGGGGAGGAGCTAGACAAGATCGAAGATCTCTTTAATGAAAAGTTACATTGTTTAATTTATACTATAATTAAAATTATTTAATAATATTTACTTTTTTGATTTAGTGAAAGCTCACGAATGAAAATTATATACTTTTAAAGAAACTTTACTTAATTATTATATGAGTGCAATAATATTCATTCTCTTCTACATATGTTATGAGTTACGCTATGTAGGTGGTTCGTTGGGACAAGTTAAATCATCGAGTGTTGGTCTCATCTAGGTTTATAAAGGTCCATAAAGTACTTATTGATGGAAGGAGGATCTAAGCGATCACGATAATCGGATATCCAAATTCTCAGACTTTACCAAAATCAGAGGTTGAAATTCTTAGTCATCAATATCCCCGATAATACCCTTTGAGTTGCTTTAACATTAAAAAAAAAACATAAAATAAAATGGTCAATTGGTTAATAGGGATAAAAGTTTCTTCCCCTATTAATAGTGTTACCTAGTAATACTAGTCATTCTAATTTGATAAATTAAAAAGCAGTAAAATAACCGGTTATAAAATAATGATAGTACAAAAACTTTTTGACTGCATATGTATATAAATTGCATACCTGGGTAAAATTTGATGGTAGGGTGTCCATGGCTCCTTTTCGGTTCGGTTCAGTTCGGTTTTATATATTATCGATTTGATTTATCAGTTTTCTATTTTTAAATAATTAATAAGATATTTTTTATCAGTTTTTGATTTATTAATTTTGTTCCGTAACAATTTGGTTTTCGATTTAACTAATAAGAAAATGCCTATAACAAATATATGACTTCTCCAATAATTTAATGTGACAAGACAATAAAGTAACTTTACAGAACGCTCATAAAACAGAAATAATAATAATTAACTTTAAAATTTAATATACAAGTGCAATACCAAGAGAAATAGAATTCTTACTAGATTTTAACGTTTTGTATAATGTGAAGTTGTGAATTGTGAATTGTGAATTGAAAGTTAAAGGACAATGACAGTAACGAGTAAGGTACTAAGATTATATTTACTAATATTTATGTAGGGGTAAAGTTGGTAAATTACTACCATTTTAATGGACTATCGATTGACCCAACAACCCAATATTAAAAAATTAAAATTGATCAGATAACCCAATAAATTTTTTTTATAAAACCACTAAAACTTTATTAACCAAATAACCAACAACAATAAATTGATACTACATTTTTTTTCGATTTATTGATTGGTTCGATTTTTACGACCCCTATTAGATATGGAAAGATTTTCAAGATTTTTCTTGATAACAAAGACGTGTCTCACATTTTATGGGTACACGTCAGACATATATATTATTTTTTCTCATATTTATCCTAATAAAATTCTATTAAATCATGTGAGCTAAGACGCAATGATTATGAAAAATAGGCAGGGGTATGGAGCTTTACTAGTAATTTAGGGGAAGTTAGGTTAGGCTTAAGTGTATTATGTTGGTGAATGAGTGACGGCATCATATATATTCTTCTTATCTTCTTTGCAAACAAAACCAACTAATTATTTTCTATAATAATAACTTTTTCTTTCGTTCTTGTATTGAAGTTTGACTATTTTAAATTCGCATCTCATAAGGTTCATTCTGGAAAGCTCTCTAGACCAAGAATTTCTTCATACTCTGAGTTCAAATTTAAAATCTCTGATTAAGAAAGAAGCAGTTCTATCTATTGCACCGCATCATTTGATGATATTTGCTATAATAATCTGTCTGCAAAAAAAAACCTTTATTCACTTCCATAGTCATGGGGTTATGTGGGTCCCTCCCATGTCATCCTCAACATTTTTATTTTTAAGAACTATATGTTATATATTGGAATCTTATTAACCATATAAATTTCATTGCTTTAAATCTAAAAAGTTCTTAAGCCACTGGGGTCATGACAACTCAGACTGGAGTTCATATGTTCCACCAAAGTGTTGTCTTTGTTGAAAACATAATCATTCAAATTAAAGCCTTCATATGTGATGTATCTATAGCTTAAATAAAATTGTTATACACGTTAACATGATATTTAACATGATATAAGAGGAGGTTGAGGTTCTCGATTCACTGCCCATTGCTATCTATTACTTGTTTTATTCGATATAATAACAGTCATTACACCGAATGTAACTTTGCATGACAAAACATGCAATTAATAGGTGTATTCGATTAGCATCTAAATTATGTTATTCGATTCTCTTCGTAGTAGGGGAGGAGCTAGACAGGATCGAGGATCTCTTTAATGAAAAGTTACATTGTTTAATTTATATATAATTAAAATTATTTAATAATATTTATTTTTTTATTTAATGAAAGCTCACGAATGAAAATTATTTAATTTTAAAGAAACTTTACTTAATTATTATATGAGTGCAATTATATTCATTCTCTTCTACATATGTTATGAGTTATGCTATGTAGGTGGTTCGTTGGGACAAGTTAAGTAATCGAGTGCTGGTCTCGTCTAGGTCTATAGAGTATTTATTGATGGAAGGAGGCTCTAAGTGATCACGATAATCAAATATCTGAATTCTCAGACTTTACCAAAATCAGAGGTTGAAATATTTGATCATCAATATCCCCGATAATACCCTTTGAGTTGCTTTAACATTCAAAAAACATAAAGTAAAATGGTCAATTGGTTAGTAGGGATAAACGTTTCTTCCCTATTAATAGTGTTATTACCTAGTAATACTAGTCATTCTAATTTAATTTATTAAAAGGCAGTAAAATAACCGGTTATAAAATAAAATAATGATAGTATAAAAACTTTTTGACTGCATATGTATATAAATTGCATACCTGGGTAACATTTGATGGTAGGGTGTTCATCGCTTCTTTCTATTCGGTTTTATATATTATCGATTTAATTTATTGGTTTTATATTTTTAAAGACGCTAAATCAATAACCAAGTCAATAAAATATATTTTATCGATTTTGATCCTTAACGGTTTGGTTTTCGATTTAACCAATAAAAAAATGCTATTAAACAAATATATGGTTTCTCCAATAATTTAACGTGACAAGACAATAATGTAACTTTACAGAACGCTCATAAAACAGAAATAATAATAATTAACTTTAGAATTAGCTATACAAGTGCAATACCAAGAGAAATTAAGAGAAATAAAATTCTTATTTTAGATTTTAACGTTTTGTATAATGTGAAGTTGTGAAGTGTGAATTGAATGTTAAAGGACAAAGGCAATAACGAGTAAGGTACTAAGATTATATTTACTAATATTTATGTAGGGTAAAGTTGGTAAATTACTTCCGTTTTAATGGATTATCGATTTACCCAACAATCCAATATTAAAAAATCAAAATCGATCCAATAACCTAATAATTTCTTTTATAAAACCATTAAAACTATGTTAACCAAATAATCAACAACAATAAACTAATATCATTTTTTTCGGTTTGATTTATAGATTGGTTCGATTTTTGCACACCCCTATTAGATAAGGAAATATTTTCAAGGATTTTTTTAGTAACAAAAAAAAGATGTGTCTCACATTTTATGGGTACACGTCAGACGTATATATTATTTTCTCTCATATTTATCCTAATAATAAAATTGTATTAAATCATGTGAGCTAAGACGCAATGATTATGAAAAATAGGCAGGGGTATGGAGCTTTACTAGTAATTTAGGGGAACTTAGGGTAGGCTTAAGTGTATTATGTTGGTGAATGAGTGACGGTTTCATAAATATTCTTCATTATCTTCTTTGCAATTAAAACCAACTACTGTAATTATTTTCTATAATAACTTCTTTTTTTTTTTTATATTTGATACTTATATTAAAATTCAATTATTTTAAATTCACACGGCATAAAATTCCATTTGGAAAAGTTCTCTCAATCAAGATTTTTTTCATATTTAAAATTTAAATTTGAAACCTCTAATAAAAAAATAGATCTGCACCACATCATATAGTGATATGTGCTATAATAATCTGTCTATTACCAACTTTATTCACTTCCATAAGTCATGGGGTTCTGTGGGTCCCCCCCAGGTCATTCTTAACATTTTTATTTTTAAGAACTATATGTTATATATTATATAATATGGGAATTTCATTGCTTTAAATCTAAAAAGTTCTTTAGCCACTGGGGTCATGACAACTCAGGACTGGAGTTCATATGTTCCATCAAAGTGTTTGTCTTTGTTGAAAACATAATCATTCAAATTAAAGCCTTCATATGTGATATATCTATTGCTTAAATAAAATTGTTATACGCTTTAGCATGATATAAGTGGAGGTTGAGGTTTTCGATTCACATTCCATTGCTATCTTTTACTTGTTTTATTTTATTTTAATTATTGCTTTAACTCAATAAATATGTTCTAAAATGACGGATAATTATTTTCAATAATTTTATAGAAACTTTTGAATATATATTTTAATGATATCACAATTTTGCTACAGATCTTAATCATTTAAATCTATTCAGACTAATTAAATAGTTGAAACAGAAAGAAAACAAATGCACTTAATAGTTAGGATTAATCAAAATGATTAAGGACATGTTTGGATTGCCTTATAGTTTGTGGCGGCTTATAAGTCATAAGTGAAGAAATCCTAACTTATGATTTATAACTTATTTATGGCTTAAAAATAATTAAATTCTTAAAAGCATTTTTTATTTTATTTAAACACTATATATAAAGTATTAAAAATTATTTTAATTTAAATACACTTTAAATAAGTCAATTCAAACAGGCTTTAAGATTCCAACCTAAAAACAAATCAATTTAAAAATTAAGATCTAGATCATTAAAACTATCTAAATCATCATTAATACTAAGTCATTCATGAAGTACAAATAAATGAGACAATTGTAAATGATATCATATAATTCATTATTTTCTTAATGGTGGTGTGAAGGGAATTAAAACATTAATTAAAATGGTACCAAGGGATCGTATAAACAAAATTGAAACGTGATTGTCACACAATTACACACTATTCTACACTCTTTTTTTCATTGTTGGAAATTAATGGGTTCAATTAACTTAATTTATGTCGTTATCATTCTTTATCCCAAGATTTGCTTTTGAAGTTGACTTGCACTGTTATTTTCCATCTTTAATCACTTTGATCTTGTGCTAATTAATCATTAAACATTCTATCTTGTTGAAATAGAATCCACGGTTGTTTAGGAGAATCTTAGTAGCTCAGTTGATCGGTTACATAAATTTTCAAATTTCTTCCTTTGTTGGTGGTGAGGATCTGATTTCTGACCTTGGAATCGCCTCCCTCGTTTTTCTTCTCCTACCCCAATTTATTATTTATTATTTTTAAAAAAGAATTAACTTTTGTCTCAGCCTCGTCCAAACTTCTACGCTCAGTTATATATCTATTTTAATTTTATGGTATATTCTAGTATCTTAAGAGTTATTCCTTGATGTAAAAAAGAATTTATATAAATAAATTGGAAAACTACTCGATGAGTCAATGCCACTAATTGAACTTGTTTTTCATTAAAAAAATATATTTTTAAATGAAATTGACGATCAAATATTTTTTAGAATATATTTTCCTTGGTGCCACACACATACCCTTAAATTCTAATCAATCGCATTATTAGTTGATGATATTTAAGCAAGACAATTGGCTAATGTATACTTTTTGACAAAAATGCCATAAGCAGAGCTGTTGAAGCTGCTTTTTTTCCATTAAGAAATCCAATGTTGTGTCACAAAAAAAAGGTAATGTCGGCTACACTTTTTAATCATAAAGAAACTTTAGTACTGTTTTAAGATTCTTCCATGCAGTTTTAAAGAGAGTAGGAGAATTCTTGTGTGCATAGCCTTTTCCATTTGTTTTATCCCATCAAAAAGGCACACAACTACCTTGATAGAATGTATGCGTTCATTAATGATCACTGGATCAGGTTTCTTGACAAAAAATAAGTGCAGAAAGTAAATAGCTCAAGGTAAGACAAACACAATAATTTTTATGTGGAAACCTCCTTGCTTAAGGGAGGAGAAAACCACGAGCCGTCTCACCGGATTTCAATCCAAACTCCATTTCACTCAAAACAAAGCACATCTTCAGATTACAAACTCTTGTAACCTAGAAATTAAACTTTTAATCTCTTCCCCGCTATCTGTAGCAACTCTACTATAAAAAAAATGAAGCAATTACTCTTATGGCCCACTAAACTAACTCTAATTGATCTAGACTTCAACAACCCGATATAGCTAACGTTAGCTAAGAATCGAAGTCCATCATTTTTATATTAGTAGCATATATACAAATGTAAAGAATGGAAAATGAGACATAGAAACCCAATTTCAAGAGGGTTTATGGTAGTGTCACTATTTGGTTAAAGGGAAAAGGGAAAAAAGAGTCACAAAATACCTTTTAACTATTCGAAATTAATAATATTTGCCCTCGATTTAAAGTTTGATTATTTTGACTATTCGAAACTAGTAATATTTGTCCTCTATTCAAAGTTTGGCATAGCCATTGTAGCAACCCCTTGGGAGGATGTCACTAAATATTAATAAAATTAAAACTTTCTTCAGAGTATTTTCATAAAATAAAATATAAAACTTATTGACAGTATATTCATGAGTAGAACAAAATAAATAAATAAATAAATAAATAAAGGATTCAATTTATCAATTATCAAATCTAGGGTTGTTCATGATTATGGTAAAAAAAATCAAACCAAACTGCAATCCGAACCAAACTGATTTTAAAAAAATCGATAGTTGGTTTGGTTTTGGCTTTACTAAAAAAATCGTAAAAATAACCAAATCGAACCGACAAATTAGATATAATAAATTTTATATTTTATTTTACGTTTATATATTATGATTATTTTATATTTTATTTTACATTTATATATTATTATTTTATATTTTATATATTATTTTACTTATTATTTTGTAGAATTAGAAAAAAATGATAACAACAATATTTTTGTAAGATTATGATAAAAGAAAAAAATAACAATTAGAGATTTTATCCCTCCCTAAAAAGGTATATAATATTGATTGAACATTTGAATATGTAAATTTTAATTTAATAAAAATAAAATAGATATTTAAAAGTATATTGATATTTTTTTTTCACAATTTGAATCTCAGAAGCACTTTTAAAAAAAAGATTAACCAAACACAATTTGCTTATGAAAACACTTTTCAAATGAATTAGCCAAACACAAATTGTTTTTTTTTCAAAAACACTTTTATGGAAAGCTATATTAAAAAAATGCTTCTAAATCACACTCCAAATTCTCTAAATCGATATCTTATTACATTTAATAATAATTTAAAATATTTTTTTATTTTTAATAAAATTATTTTGTTCTTAAATTTCAAGCTCATAAGTTAAACATATTTACATTAATCGATATGGAAGAAGCAGAGACAGAGCTAGGTGGGGGTTCATGAGTTCGGACGAACTTGCTAGCTTTACCGTAGACCTTGTATCAGTGTATGTATATTAGAAAATTAAATAAATATATATGTATATTAACTTGTGAACTCCGTAACAAAATTGATTGACAACTCAATGATAAAAAAAAACGGTAAAAATATTTTTCACACTCGTATTATGGGTTATTGAACCCCACTATCAATAATTAAAAAAAAATCTTTTTAAAAAAAGAATGTTTGCAATATTTATTTCATTTGTCTCAAAACTCCAAACTCTAAACTCCAAACTCCTAACCTTTGAAGAAGTACGTATTTAGAAAGCTCTTTGTAACCATATACGATATATTCTTTAATTGGCTGACAGAGTATCTTCTACTATAGTACCACCAGTTCTGATTGATAATTACATATGTGGATTTTTCTGATGTCATTTCATTTGTATATATATTTTTATTTGCTTATTTTAAATTTTGTATGAGTTTTAAGAAATAATAATTGAAATGAATATTTTATAATAATATTTATATTAATTGGCGTTTAATATAATGTCCTCAAAATTAATTTAAGAAAAAAGTAATTAATACAAAAAAATTTAAAGAATCTTAATATATTAAAATAAAAATATATTTTTAAAATAATAGATATAGATAAATAAAAATAAACTAGAACAAAAATAGATGAGCAAGTTTAATGAGCCGTAATTTGGTACTCTCTTCGTCCATTTTTAGTTGTTATGATTTTCTTTTTTAGAGTCAAACGATAAGAACTTTGATTAATATTTTACGATGTATTTCTTCATTATATTGATATGCGAAAAATTTACAATTTATAGCATTTTTCGTATAGTTTTTGAATATCTAAATTTTTATTTTAAAATATCAAATTAATATAATTTAAAGTTGAAATTCTTTTATCCTAATCATGAATTTGGGTGGGTCCTTTAATCATTAATTCCCAAAGAAAACGAAAGTAGAGCGATACACACAATACACAAGAAATTGTTAAGTGACTTGACTTGAAGACAAATAATTGAGATGTGTCTTCACTTTACATGTTGGCACGTATTTAATTAATTAATCACTTGCACCTTAGGATCTTTAGCATTTGCATTTTCTCATTTTGATTTATGATGTTTGTATATATGTGTAGACAAATATAAAATCATCTTAGTAGCTTTCAATCATTATGTGTAGCGGTCCTTCGATTTTTATAATTCTTATTAGTATGCTACTCTCCGGGTAGACAATGAAGTTTTATTGATAAGCTCATATCAAATCTTAAATCTATGATATATCAATCAAGTTAAATTACTGATTAATAAAGTTGGATTAATATTTAAGTCAAAATTATATGACTTAAATAAAATTTAAATTATATTTGGGTTCGTCCATTTAGTTGACAAGACGAGTCCAACTCACATTCTTCAAGCCTAAGATTCTCTAAATTACTTGATCAAAATACCTCTAAAATACTAATTCACGCTTATATAAAAGGGTCTTAATAAGACAGTAGGGCACACAGAAATACATAGAGAATCTTTTTTCTTCAATAGTGATCTGCAAGTCTTTAAGTCTTTGCTCCAAGTGTTGAGCCACAAGTATTTCATCAAAGCAAGAACAATCGTCAAGAGAAGAATCAAGGGATTACATCTCTTTTCTTAAAAATTTCATAAAGATTGTATCATTCGCACAAATTCAAATATAAATACTATAGTTAGCTTGCTATTTTCCTTTCATGTTTGTAGTATTTTAGGAACGAAAATTTAATTGCATACACTCCGTTATGTTTATTTCAGGACCTTTAAAAAAAATTACTTATAAACATAATTTAAGAGATAAGTGTCAAAAACACACCTAATCTATTTCCTTTTCTGAATTTCAAACCTAAACTATTGGAAGTATAAGTTTCATACCTAAATTATCACTTATTAATTTGAGAAACACACCTCAGTATGTGTAATTCACTCTCTTTTATTTGCAAAAACCTTGACACGTGGCATTTCACATGGATACAATATTTCACCTTGACAAAAATTAAATAAACTATTGATATTAGTTAAAGACTAAAGTATTACTATTCCAATTTTTTTATATAAAAATAATTATTTTCTTAAACTCCTATAAAATATTTTTACATTTCCTCCCCCATTCTTTCCTAAAAAAATTGATATTATTTTTTGTTGAAAACATAAAATAAAATTCTACTCACCACATCTAACCCTCCACTCCTAATTATTTTTTTACATATTTCTTGTTTTGTGTTAGATGTGTATATAGGAAAATATTTTTTTCTATTTACGTATCGAATATAACAAAAATAAATTTTATTTTAAAAAAAGTCTTATGGCAAGTAAAAAATTATATATATATGAATAGAGAGATTGTATTACACACACCGTGATGATAGTGTAATAAAAGAGAGAAGTGTGTTTCTCAAACATATAAGTGATACTTTAGGTAAGAAACTCACACTCTCAATAGTTTAGATATGAAACTCAAAAAAATGGATAATTTAGATATATTTTTTATCCTTATCTCATAATTTAATAGAATAGAAGAAATTTGTATCTATTCAGATAGGGAGATATCAACACAAGTTGTATAATCAAATTTATTCAAAGCTATGAAGGAAATCCTTATAATCCAAGGGAATTGAATGACACCACATCGGTGATTGGAACTACTATAAAAAAAAATCTATTCTTTTATCTTTTATTTATTATATTTTTCATATTTAACTAACTTGCATGTAAGTCAACTAGGGCATAGTAACAACTGATTGTTAGTTCATGAAAAGATTTCAATTCCTCCCTCTTGAGTTTCGATGCATGGATATCCGAATGTAATTTCTAATTTATTGATGGGCAAAATTAAAATTACATAAACATATACAACTATATGTGGGTTTTGGTTAGAGGGTTTCTTTTCTGATGTCCAATGGTTAACTAGAAAAGCTGAGAGCCGTTTAGTCTTGATTTTAATTAGAATATAAGTACCCACAAGCAGGGGCGGAGCCAGCCTTCTGTTAGGAGTTCATCCGAATTACCTTCGATGGAAAATATTACTAATTATATATGGTTAAAATTATTATTTTTATGTATATATAATAGATGTTGAACCTCCTTCGGTTAGTTCATGTGTTTAGTTCTTCATATATTAAATCCTCCTATTAAAAATTCTAGCTCCGCGCCACTGCCCACAAGACAGAGAATTTTATCGGCTCTCATGAATTCAATATACTTTTATGTTTCCGATGATTTGATATGATAGATCTTAAAAGAATGATGATCTTCATTGTAAAGTTTTAATTCCGAACATTCAATTTGGTAAGTAACCTTCCTTTGAAAAACACGTTTTTTTTTTGTTATAATGTTTATGGTGTGTCCATAATTATTCTCGACGAATGAAACTTAAGCTATACAAAGAAGGAATTTAATTTTACAAGTTAGGTAACGATTGATATAGACAAAAACACCAAATAATTTAACGTCTTCACTTTACTGGTTGGCACACAAATAATTTAAAGGAAGCTACCTTAATTAACTAGCATAAAATCATGAGGAATTTGCATTTATCTCATTTATAATGCTTGTTAATTATATAGTCTAGACAAATTTTTTCATCTACATAACTACATTGACTTCACATCCTTTTTTCTTTTATTTATGTCTCTTGATCTGTGATTTTGTCTTCTTTTTTATATTTATAACAAAAGATATCGTATCAACAAAACCTCATAAGACATAGTATGACAATTACGTTCATTTACGAAGTTCGATCTTCAATGCTATATACCTGCATTAAGATATTCAGCTCTTGAATTCTACTTATATATGATATAGGTGTTTAATAAATGATTTGGGGAATGGACCTCATTAATTCATTTATATACTTGCGGATCGTTTTTAATAAATAAATGAGTTATTAGTTATTCATGTATTTATTCCATTTTTTATTCTATACTCTAAAACAATACAAAAATTCACTTGACGTATACATACATTAGTTATACAAGTTTCTAAATTACAAATATAACATCATATTAATTTTAAACATGAATAACTTACCTCCTTAATCCTTTCCAGTTTATTAAACATGATACTGTTTATACATAATTTAACACTTGCATTAACTCACTTTGATACCAGCCAACTACAAACGACCCTTTAGAGTTGAAGTTATAATCTTATTGTATTTGTAGTTTACAAACTAAAACTTCAATGTTAAGCTTTGACATTTTAGGGTTCAAGACTTGTACAAATTACTCTCTCCGTTCACTTTTATTTGTCACAATTTGATCTAGCACATCCATTAAGAAAATAATTAATGATATAGATATTTTACCAAACTATCCCCTATTAAATGATGTCTTCAAAATTGATTTGAAAAAATAAGTATCTAATGTTGAGGGTATAACATGGAAAAAAATATTTTTTCTTGATATGTCAAAGTGACAAGTAAAAATGAAAATCTATTTTAGGAATAAGTGACAAGTAAAAATGGGGAGTAATACAACTATTTGGGACTAATTGTTTGAGGGTGTTCGGATTGGAACCCGAGGAGCTCTGGTTAGAATTTTGGAATCCAAAAATCATATCTCATAAAACGTTTTAGGCTCTACTTTATTTTATTCAATGATAAAAAGGCAAAAGGCAAGTAAACATATATAAAACATTATTGTTAATAACGTTTTAGAATTCATACTTGAAATAATATTCACAAAAGTTCATCAGGCGTGAATTAAATAAGTCAAGCCAATTATCATATTATGTTATTATTTTACTATAGCTCCAAAATTATTTTTCTGATTTATTATTAAAATTATTTTTAAAATGTCTTATTTTTATGTAATAAAAAAGACGAATCTTGGACATAATGTGATGGTTGCTTTGTATTGGGTTGGAGAAATAATTACTGAAATGAACGGATTCAAGTATACTAAATGTGCTTGAATGACTAACTATTGAATTGGTTAGATTGTTGCATGATAAAATGAGAACAAATAGTGAAAATATTCAAATGAATATTTCCGAAAAATATTCATGTTCAATTCAAGGTAACGTGAGAATAACCAACCTTTATATTATTGGTGGAAAATATCCATGTTCAATTCAAGACAACTAACATGATTATTTAGGATGATAATAACTGTAAATGATAGATAATGATAATAACAATGGACATCGATTTTGTTATTATTGAGTACGGTAATGTTGGATGGTGGACATTGGACAGTTTAGTACTAGAATATTGACTTAAATGAAATTGCCTTAGCTTAAGCTTATCATTAGTGTATTTCCATTGGAAGCAGACATAATGATAGAAAGCTTGGGCCGAATGGAAGGGGCTTGTAAAGATGAAAGACTTACATAGAAAGAACATTTGTAAGAACAATTATTATTGCGTCTCAATCTCAAATGAGTTGGAGTTGGAATTCTTATTTCTTCATTTATAATGAAAATCAATAGAATCACCTCCCTCTGCATCTACTATTCATTGTCTTCCTTCACTGTGATGTCTTTTAACTTCTCCATATTTTAGTATGTTCATTTTATTCATAATTTCTGTTGTGTATTAGAGCTCATTACAATAACTCTGCTAATGTATTTTTCATTCTTTTAACATATGACCATCTGTATATATCAAATTCGAAGCACCTTTCGCCTCCTCTTAAGATTTACGAAAACAATTCCACAACATACATCCGCCATCAAGTCAAATAAACCAACAAAAACATCAACACTAAATGTGGCTGACATGCAATCTGAGTTACAATACATAACTTAATGATTCACATCAACGCAAGACAAAGAAGCCTTAATAACTATTGAGTGTAGGAAAGCAATACTGGAGGACCAAAAATGGTTAGTACTTTTGAGCTGGTTTTTGGGTAGGAAGCAAACCAAAACGCTTCTTCAGAAGCACTCTTTGCCTTGAAAATTTATCATCTGGCGAAAAGCGGGCTGCAAAGAACAGACGCCAGGAAAGATCAATAACAGCAAGAAACGGGCATGTTATAGTATCAGAAACACATTGCTTTTTGTACTCTTAAAGCCAGCATAGATACAATAGATAAAGAGGACTAGATTACCTGGGTGAGCAGATTGTGTGGCCAAACCCAGTGGTGACTCTTTCTACATTTATAAAAAGTTAAAGAAGTCAGGCCTCAATGCATGTTTAGGAAGTACAAGCAAAATTCAAGAAAACAAAGATACTATTTGGGGTTTGGGGAGCAACAGTAGGTCAAGAAAAAAACATAATAGCGGTCAAGTTGAGTGCAGGATCTTTTATTACTAATGACAAGTTCCAGCTTGTCAATAAAACTCATGAATATACGAGAGTCAATTCTCTCAATATGCGCTACGGGTAAACAGTTTCAAAAGGAAAATATACGCTATGGGTCAGACACTGAACTATATCAGCAACTCTTCATACAAAAATCATTAAGAAACACTCCCAAGTGAAAATGTTGTCAAGCAAATTTCCTTGTCACACCTATTCAGCCCAAATCAAAATCTACAAAGAAAAATGAGACTTCTGTAGGATCAACTGACTAAGTAGACCTTTTCAGAATGAATAACCCATTTGAATAATAAATGCCTCAATGTTTCATCTTTTCAGGTTGAACCAAGTATAGCGACATTCAGGCGATACTTGTTCTATTTTGTACACCTGAAAGCAGTGTTCCACTCAAGGGCATCACATCTCTAGCTTAACTTATTTGTAGACATCAAAACACAGACTCAAATACTTGTCCCAGGCAAGTGCAGAACTCAATTAGGTACTATTATTACTGGCAAGCTGCCTAGTAACTTTGCTCGATTAGTAAAGTAAGATTGAGCTTATGAATGATGTAACTTACTTAACACAGCCCTCTGTTATGGCTAAGGACCAGTGTTGTAAAAAGCGCAGAAAAGCGCGCTTAAAGCGAGAAGCGAGGCGAGGCGAGGCCCCTGCGCTTTTATTTCGTGAAGCGAGGCGACATTGAAAAGGCGCTCGCTTCTACTGTAGAAGCGAGAAGCGCAAGAAAAGCAAAAGCGTAAAAAAGCGCGCTTAATTTGAAAAAGCGCTAATTAGGGTTTCTTTTTTTAAAATTGAAAGTTTTTTTTTTTTTTTAATTTTTGAAATCCTTATGCGACTTAATATACCTCTTTCGCGACTTCAAATTTCTTTTTTGGACTGCTGCGAGACTAAGAAGCTGCGACTGCTTCTCTTCTTCTTCTCTTCTTCTTTGCACTGCTTTGCGACTTTTTTTTCTATTTTTGATATCTGCCAGGCTGCCATTGCTGTAAGTTCTCTTCTTGTTCTTCTCTTCTTCTCTGCGAGGCTGCTGTGACTGATCTGCTACTGTTTTTTGTTTTTTTTTTGTTGCTGCTGGGTGTTTTCTATATTTTTATTGCTGCATTTTTTTTTTCCAATTTCTGTTTGCTACTCTGTTTTTCAATCTCTATTACTAACCTGTTTTTTTTTCAATTAATATTACTGCTCTGTTTTTTCCAATTCTTTTGCTGCTCTGTTTTCATTTTTAGTTCTATACAGTGACTGTGATCAGTGATGTGTGTATGTTACTGCTCTGTTTTTTCCAATTCTTTTTCTGCTCTGTTTTTTCCAATTCTATTACTGCTCTGTTTTTGTTTTATATGTTATGACTTATGAGTATTATTGACTATCTATTTACTTTTAATCTAAGAATATATCATCTCTATTCAGTTATTTAATATTTTTTTATTTTT